>BLKR01004099.1:0-119936 GCA_011170035.1 Teleogryllus occipitalis | reverse complement strand
TCTTTGTTTTTATCACGCTCCAATATTATTGAAATCTTGTTGGCATTCGTCCAAAAACCAAAAACCCTTTTCACAAGGCATTGCATAACTTTTCTACAGGTGACTTTCTTTTCCAGGACGGCGGAGTTTATCTCGTGGCGCTGCAAGCTCTACAAAAAACGTGATCTCGACGTTACAACTAGTGCTATCAGACGGCATAATATAAAAAACTTTGAACGTTTTGTCAAGAAAGTTAAAAAGGGAAGACTAAATAGCAGTCCATAGAGTACATATCTGATTTAGCTAACGAGAAGAAAAGAGGACGTCATTGATATGCAAGATATTAAGTTGTAAATGCAATTTTGTTTACAACGTAATTGAAATGTTAACTATTAAATTAGCTACGGTGCGGCGTAAGTATTTTATATTCACGTTAAATACAATACAATTGTTTTCATTTGCAAATTTATCGATATTATGAAACTGCCTAGAACAAAAATTAACGAAATTATTGGATTGTAAAATATTGTTAATATTACTCGTTGGTCCGTGCTTAGATGAAGTCGTGGCGGCCATTTTTATCCAAGCTGTCAAATAAGAAATTGTTTTAAAAAATCGTTAATTTTGAAAATTCGATTAAAATTTAATTCTATACACTTCTATTACGGCGCGAGGTAACACTCTATTAATAGCATTTTCCAAAATATTTGCGTATTTTATATTATGAAAATCAAAAGTCTTAAAAACGATTTGGCCCCTATTTAAATTTATAACACTTCAGTTGTTTCTAGAATTTAATCTTATGTGACGATTGCAATGCGATAACGTAAAGGACGCGTAAGAGAATGGTGCAGGTCCCATGTTCGCTGAAATGCCTAACTTTTCGAAAATCAAATTAAATCATTTCGGCGTCTTTCTACAACTAAAATTGTGAAGATACATTTTTTAATGAAACGTGTTAATAAAAACACTTCTTCAGATAACGTGATTTTGAATTTTTCGAAAATATGAGTATTTTTGGTGTATTTTAGCGTCAAATATAGTCGCCCGCTTCAAATTTGCTGCATTTCGTGAACATAATTTGAGGTGTGTTTGGATGTTATTGCTATTCTTCTGAAAGAAAATAGATTGAAGAAAGGTAATATAAATTTAACTTAGAATTAAAAAACACACTTATTTTCTTCAAGAAATTTTTATCGCCGATTATGGTATCATTTGTGAAAGTTAGAAATGACTACTTTTCCTGGCTATCCAAATAAACGCAGGTATGAACCACAGACACTTCGTTTCAATTGGTTGGGTTTGGATTATGGTAAAGTAGTTGGCACTGTGACAAGAGATGGCACTGCTTGGACATTTTTGGTTATATTTAGGGATATACTTGATTAAACGACTCGTTAATTTTTGTCGTTTGCTAAGTATATTGACCGTGTTAGTTTTGAACATCCAAGGGGTGGGAGCCCTATGTTTAATTAGCTGGACAGGCAGAACTGTAGTTGTCCGTCAGAGAGCAACCGGTGTGGTGGCGCCCTTCTGTTTTGGTCTAAGTTGTTGTGTTTTGTTTGGTTTGTTTTGGTCCTTTTCTTCTAATTGTTTTTATTTTAGTTTTTACAAATATCAATCAATTATTTTGTATTTAATAAATTTAATATGTTTTCTACATATGTTTCAATACTTTTGAAGTTATTTTATCCACGATAAAAAGAATTATTATGGGTGCCAAGTACAGTGACTAAAAACATACCAGTTTCTATTGTAATGTATTGTATTAACAAGCATGAAATTCGGCGCCATGCAGGCACCGCGTCGCAGGATTGGGGCGCCCGAGAAAATCTGGCTAGAGAAAGGAAGTAGAATGAATAGACGGTAGCTAGGGGCAGAGGCACCCCGAGGTATTTTGAGAACTTCTAGGAATCCATGGGACGGGATGCCCAAAAATGCGTGGCAGCGCGACAGTCACGTGACATGAAGTGCCCCGCGAAAGTGAGATGACGTTGCGTGTCACGTGGTCTGGGAGGTATATAAGCAAGAGCGCAAAGTGCGGGGGTGGGTTTTGAGCTGAGTGAAAACCTCGTGCGAAAACACAAAACTTGCGCCTAGGGCGGTGCGGAGACGAGCTATGCTCGTAAGGCAACCTAAGTGTTGGGACGCCGCTGTGGAACATTTTTTCCACGGGTGACTGCGATCGCCGGGGCTCTACGCTGTGCGCGTAAGCTTACTGAGGAGTGGCGAGGGCCAAGAGTCAGGCAGATTTGCATATTTTAAGGATCTATCAGAGCTCTACATCACGGATCAAACTATTTATTTGTAAATACTCATTAATAAATATGTAGATATCTGAAGTTTGTGTCTGTGATTGCTGTTGTGTTCCCACGACGTCACACTATGATTTGGCACCAGGTGCCAAATATAGAAACGACTGTTTTGTTTGATTTGTAGTAGTTGGCACTATTGGTAAATTCATTGCGATTTGTCTAAATCTAAGAGAATTTAATGTTTTTTAGTTAAAATGTCTGATTTTGAACGGAGATACAAAAAACTATTGAGGCAGTAAGTAAAGGTATGTCGGAAGAGTGAGCCTCAATTGATTATATGTGAAAATTATAATTATTACATTATACCGGTATTACAGTACAGGATGCCAGAGACATTTAAAAAGCCAGGTACGGGACTTTGTACTGTACTTACTTACGAAGAAGAAAAAATACTCGTTAAGTGGATTCTGGATTCGGCTAGGAAAGTTTTTTCGAGGCGTCGATGTGAAATAAAAACGAGTGTTCAGGAGTATTTACAAAATCAGCCACACAAAAAAACCGTTCACCCACTGTAGACTTCGTCCTGGCTATATGAGGAAATTCCGAAGGCATCCAGAAGTTAAAGCAAGAATAAGCGAAGCTGTTACTCCTGCCAGTGCTTGTGTGCCCAAAGCTAACCTAAGGGGATGGTTTTCGTCAATTGAAGAGGTTTTGAAACAAGAAGGGGTGTTTGAAATACTGAAAGATCCTGTCAGGGTTTTTAATGACGACGAAACGAATTTTACATTAAACTGTAAGAATCCTAGAGTATTTGCATAAAGAGGACAAAAAATGCTTATGAAACAGACGTTGAAAAAGATAAGAAAGCTGGGAATGTGATGTTTTCATTTTCTGCGTCAGGGGCTAAAGAGATACTAAATTCAATTCCCATCACATGGGGAATTGGCTTGGCTGATAGTGGTTGGACGAGAGCTGACACATTTGTGGGATAAACTGAGAATGTATTTGCCCCTTTTATTACAATTTCTAGTCTTACTGGTATTTCTGGTATTAGAATTTCTTGTTGTATTGTGTGGTATGTAAAATTATTTCAAGATTCTCTTTTATTATGCATTGTATTTTTAAGCAACCAAAAACAATAATTCTGTATTAAAATAATTATTTTAGAAGAGCTTTTTTGTTTGTTTTTAACCCATTTATGCCTAGTGTTGCGTTTTCGCAACATTCCACGCTGATTGCATGACGTTATTCCACGACTGTAATCTTGGAATAAAGTTTGTATCCGGTTCCAAGTACAGATTAAGCTGTAATCAAACGGATGATTATAGAAATGTTAATAAAATCTGCATTCTCCTTGTAGCGGTTTACGTTTCAATTTGGTGTTTTCATTCTGTGTGGCATTCTTTGCGACTATGTCCCGAAAACGGTAAGTAAAATGGGAAATAATTGTTGAAATTCGTTGGGTCTACGGATATAATTTAATTATTAGTAGTGTTATAAATTGTTGAAAACAACACGACATATATCAAATGTAGTGCACAAAACGTATTCAAACTTGAATGTTTCGTTTTCGGAACACAAAGCACATACGATATAAATTCTGGACAAGATATCAGTTATATACTGGATGAATTTTTGGCGATACTGTCGACAAAAGAGATACTAGAATATTTACAAATATTGGAAGAGTCAATAAGAAAATGAGTCAGATATACTCACCGCTTCACATAGTGCTAATGTTTACATGGCATCGCCAAGTGCACGGGAGGATACGGACTTATCCGTGGAGACGAAGTGCGGATAGTGGAGATGAAGAAAATGGTGTAACCTTTCACAACTTGAATTCACTTCAGTTGTCTGCAGACACAGTACTTGATTTACAAGTGCAGGAAGAAATTTCTTGAATAGTTGATGAAATATAGCACTGAATAGGTAAAATTACAGCAAAAAATTTTAGAATGTGCTAAGCTAAACAAAAGATATTCCAGAGATTGGACAAAAAGTGATTTACCCAAGAAAAATATCATGAAAAATAAAATGGGTTCTAAGAACTATGCTTTTAGGGATCCACAGTTTTATGATCGTCCTTTTAGGCCCTTAGAGTTGTTTGAATTATTTTTCTCTGATGATTTGATACAGCAAGCGTTGAAACAAAGCGTTATATACGCAGTACAAAAAGGTTAATCTCACTTTCAATTATCTGCTGAAGAACTGAAAACATTTTTGGGAATTATTTTACGTTATTAATACAACGCCAACATGGGAGGTATTGACCGCATGGATAAGAACGCCTCTACTTACAAGTCCAATATTCGATCTAGTGGTGGTAGCGGCCAATCTTTCTCTGGGGTCTCGATGTAACTATGCAGAAGGCCTGATTTTTTCACAGGTCAGCTGAGAAAACTAATACTATGGTCCTTGATTTATTGGAATTCAGAAGGAAAGTAGCTATGGAGCGATGTGGCCATCCACGAAGGAAGACGAACCCTGTAAAGACAACAGTTGCCAGTAGAATTTCCCTTGGTACTAGGTTTGAGAATGTTGGGAGCTATATTGTCTCAAAAGAGAAGAAGACGAGATGTGCATTATGTATCGGTTACCATTAAAATATGCAGTAAATGTAATTATGCTCTGCACGAAAAAGGTTTGTTTGAATTCCACAAATTAAAATGATTTCTTTTCAAACTATGATATGTGCAATAAAAGATTTGAACTACACTAGTTACTAAAAGCATAAATATTACATTTTGAATTAAGTTTCATATTTCACACACTTAAACATTGTTTGCATCCAATAAAACATGTATTGAAAATCCAATCACTTTTAATTATTACAACACCCCCTTTTGCCTAGTGTTGAGTTTTCGCAACTCACAATTTCTCGCATATCAAGCCAAATTTTCATACAGTAACTTTTATATGTGTCAGTTATAGCAATTACTCCATAATATAAAATATTTTTCACTTTAGAGACAAAAAAATTTCTGAGCATAAATGGGTTAAGGAAATAGTCTGGGGTGCAAACTACTGTGCTCACATGAAATTTCCAACTTTTGCAATTTATCCATACTTAATACTATAGTTTTTTCAAGATTTAAACATATTTCTTGATACGTAAAAACATTTTGAAGAAAAATATGTTATTTATATTTAAATAGAACAGTTTTGAAGACTGTTAGACAGCGAATCAGTTTTAAGGGTGCCAACAACAACAACAATATTTTACCCTATATTAGCATTATTATTAATACTTCACAAGAAAGTGAAATTGAAAAAATTGACTACCGAAGGTTTCTGTTAACATTTTAACTTTTAATTTTATATTACTACCTACGCTACCTTGGGAAACATTGCATTGCTGTATATTTGAAAACTTTATTGTTGTTCGGCGATAAGATAATGAAATGTGAAATTCTTTTGAATTCTTTTTGTTGAACATTGACATGGAACCATTATGAAGATTTATTTATTTATTTTTATATATAATTAAGCGCCAAAAACAGAAAAACTGAGTGTGACGTAATATGTGGAGAATGTATTCTGTAAACGTTTTCTTTAATTTCGATATCCCTACCCTAACCCAGGCGTGTTGAATTTTGAATACAGATGGAAACGAAACATTTGTTCTTCATTGTGAGGAGAATTTGGGGAAAGTTTCTTAAGAAACTTTCACACTTAAGTGTGAAAACGTATGGAGCATTTATCTTTACATGTTCAGACAAGGAATAACAGGTAATTCGTTCTTCATTAAAAGAAAATGAAACATTTAAGAATGAAAGAAGAATATGTTGTAGACACGGCGAAAAATAATTTTATGGTTTACTAGTTCATTGCTGTGGTTTTACGGACCGGAAACAAAACACGTAACGGTATTGTTAATATCCTTGCAAGCCTTTATGATCCTTTATGCCCTCGGGCCTTTTGAATACTTTATGACCGCTAAAATACCAACACAACTTATACACCATTTTTATAAATTCGATTTATCGAAACTAAAATACAAGAAAATAAATAAATGAAACGCATAATGCTCAAATAAATAAAATAACTCGTAATAAACCTTATTTTGCTTAATTGATGTGCGGCATAGTATTATTACACAACCATTACTAAGGAGCGAGAAAGTATGTGCTGTTCCAGCACTTCCAGTTAAAATAGTAACAGTTTTGTCCTTACATTTTTTCAACGAATATAAGAAATATTAATAAATATGTATTGTCATTTCATTTTAATTTTCTCAATTTCTAAAAATTCAAAACAAACCAATTGAAAACCGTCCAATGTTTTGGAGATAAATCATTTATGAAACTTTTTTAAAATCAGAATCTTGTTCACGTTAATGTATACCCGATAAAACAAATAACAAAAACACTTATTTGATCCTGACAGTATCCTGACAGGGGCAAACATTCTATGCTTGCCATCCGCGTGCCAGTCTCCCGCCGCGTTGAGGGGGCCAACAAACTCAGGTTATTGTCATTCTGTTTCAGTATTTTCTACATGTCAAGTTACTCTGCAATTGTGTTTAATGTGTATCACAGATTTATTTCAATAATGCCACGTCAATTTCATTATTTCTACTATTTTCTTAGTGTATATTTTAATATGTGTCAAGTCATACCATGTTAAACTTATTTTCAATTTAGTAATACCTACAGTGTTTTTCAACTTGCATAAGACATCCATTTAGTCAAGTAATGCCAACAACTATTAGCAATCAGCTGATTCTCAATTTAGTCTCTTAGGTTAATTTACATTACAATTAATATTCAATCCATCATTATAAGTTTTGTAATTATTTACAGTTTTAATTATACTTCTTAAACGAAATTCTACATTTTCTGGATCTCCCTCTACATAGCTCCTGCCATTAGAATAGTATGCATTGTTATTTCAGATGCATCACAGCGTCCATGTCGCTTACAAACATGATGGTCCTCGAATCTAATAAGCTTGCTCCTTCACACCATATGGACACTAGTTACAGAACACAAGCACTCAACATCAGATTAATTATATTTTTTATGTGGATGATATGAAATTGTGTAGTAGAGAAATAGACAAATAGAGAAACCCATATGAAAGCACGAATTGAGACTGACAAAGTATCGGAAGACATCAAAATGGTATTCAACGTAGAAATATGCAAGGTCATGGTAATAAAAAAGTGTTAACGTGGGAATAGAAAGAACATCGTATCTCTTTCTGATAGCACAGAACTAACAAGCAAGCAAGCTGATGAAACTTACAAATACCTCAGACATAGAGGAAGTCACGGCATATGTAATACCATAATGAAACAAAATATAACAAGCATTTAAGAGACTACAGATGGTACTGAAGGCCAAACTTAACTAAACAATCTAACAAGAGCAATCAACACCTTCGCTAGTAGCGAAAAAAGGGCGGTTCTGAATCACAACATCTGGTGTAAACAGGAAAATTTTGTTTGTTGACACAGGATGTTGAAATCCGGTGTCGGCCCCAGAGGCTGTGACGTCACAAGGTCGCGGCCTTGTGTCATTACAGCGCTAAAGCGCGAGAAGGCCGCGACCTTGTGTCGTCCAACTCAGCCGCTGTGGCGTGCCCTGCCTGTCTACCAACCCCTGAAAAAAAAACTGGGCGACTAGGGGGGAGGAGGAGGAGTGGAGGAGGCCTTGCCTGGCAGTGACGTAGGGTGAATGAAAAGTCGAACAACAGAATGTGGAAGAACATATGCATTTATTGATGACGAACGTATTAAATATTGTAACGCCTCCACTCGTGGAAACGCCCTGATAGAATGCTCTTTCGAGCTTGAATATCTCGGGGGGCAGGATCTTTTGGGGTATGAGAAAGTTACACACTCAGACACAAAATTAGATAAAATGACAGTATATTCTGTAATATGGCATGAGAAATTGTTCACACTTAATATTCAAATTCAGAATTAAATCAAAATTTACAACACATCACAAAATTTACTTAACAATGTGCTCGCTATATCGAGTCTGATTCTCCTATCACCCGTGCACTGTTTTGCTAAGTTATGAACTTAATTGAAACTAAATTTGCCCATACTCCTGGGATTAATTACAATGAAACGCTATTCAATATCTTATTGCTACTTTACATTAAATATTTTCCACGTTAGCAAATTTTATACAATAAAAATGAGGAACTCTAATAAAATTTACAGTTTCTGGATTGAATTCTATTGCAAGTATTACCGCTACACAAGGTAAATTTATGCTGTCGTGACACAAATTTCAGGTTATTTTACAAAGTTTTAATGATCTGGTTCTTCATTTCACTCCTTCTAAAATCCGGTCTCCCACTCTGGTTTACTCAGTTACAAATTACCTTTGCCGCCGCCCAAGGCCCCCGGGTTACGCACCGCCGTCGTGTCGAAGTAGCTGTACACCGCCAGCCGCGCCGCCACTCGCATTTCCCGATGTCCTCGAAGCCGTCTCCGCAGTCCGTTACCAGATTTTCGCACCAGTCTTCTAAGCTCTCGCCGCCAGATCCAGGACAAATGCACGCGTACTGCTCCGTCCCTTGCGTGTTACAGCACGTATCGCTCCTACCAGGGCGTTGACTATGACATTGTTCACAATCACGTTTACTTTACTTTATGCGGCCTTGTTATAATATTAACTTGCTGCCTTTTCGCCGCCTCAATATTGCAACGTTCTCCTCCACTATTACTCGTGATAATGTCTACGACTCCGCGTCTTTACTACAGAAGAATACCTCGCTCGACGCCGTCTAGCTCTAGAAGAATAGTACCTCGCGCGTCGCCGTCTGAACCAAGAAGAACTAGTACCTCGCTCGTCGCCGTCCAAATCGAGAAGAATAGTACCTCGCACGTCGCTGTCCAAATCGAGAAGAAGGCAGCTTTTCGCCGCTCCGCCGTATAAATGCGGCCCCGACGTCATAGAACCCCTATGCGCGCCGCCCCTCCGTCGAAATTACCCCGCCGCTGCTTCTGGCCGCCACCTCCAGGTCGCGCTTTTTCTCTCTTCCGTGCTGCTCTTGCGATGTTATTATTTGCTCCGTCGCCTTCTATAGATGCGTGGGCGCCGTGTAAGTTAGTGGCCAGGCCATGAACGTCACAATATAGACATACACAGAGATACAAATCTATCTTTACGAATGAATGTTCGTGCTGGCTATAAACTCTCCTCTTTCGTCCTTCCATTTCCTCTTCCTCTTCTTCGTCTCATCATGTGAGGTTGTGTGTCTCGCTTCCACTTCATCTTCGTGACGTGTGACGGTTGGAGACGGGAGAGCTTGAAAATCTTTCCAGATGAAGGTCATGCGTTTCTGCAGAAGCTTTTTCTGACACGGCTTGCACTTTGTGTCGATTTTCCAATCTTCAAGACGGGTAATGAATTGATTCGTGGTGTTAAAACCTTCTGTATGCAAGAAAACGGCAAGATCATACATAGTCTTTTCTTTATCATCATTGAAATGATAGGTTTAGTCTTGACGAAGATACTTTGCGGAATAGGCGACGTTTCTGTGACGATTAAATTCTTTTACACTCCGCCATGGATTCGAGAACAACAGATTCTACTCCTCCTCCATTTACCAGTATGGCAAGATATCAACTTGAAACTAATTGTCCCACCTGCCATAATGATCACATTCTTTTTTGGGCTAAAACAATATGTAATTACGTATTTTATAAAGACTATTGAAGTGTGGCTGAAAAAACAAAATGAGGCGGGAGAAGAGCAAACATGTCCGATGTGTCGTTTCGTCTTAGTGTCCAACTCAACGTCATCAAACGTGGGGGAGGAGGAGGAAGAGGAGGAAGGGCAGATAAGAGATGGAGAAAATTATGTTATAGGCGTGTTATCATCCATTCGCTCGACTTTTAGTCGTCATATTGTGCGAAGCGTGGGACGGCGGTTAAACGATGCGCTGCGACTTCGCAACCCGTCCCACAGGCCGCTCGTCGATTTGCAGAGGCGATTAGGACTAGAAATTACTGTGCGCCATATTGAAGACTTTGACGTGCAACAACTCGGCGGTCGAGACCTCGTGGTGAGGCTGGAAACTTCCAATCTTAGGTGGTAGTAAGATGCGGTGGTGATGGTGGTGGTGGGGGAGATTTCACAATGTTGTGGAGTGGGGAGAGTCTCTTTCTTGCTATTAGAGACCCTGTGGTAGCAGATGTGACAGTACGACAGCAACCATTGATTCAATCGTGTGTGACTTTGATCCACTCCTGTGTAAGACCGACTATTCCACGGAAGACCTTGTTCCAGATATGTGTGACAACGATACTTCCACGAAA
The DNA here is from genome assembly GCA_011170035.1 of Teleogryllus occipitalis. Taxonomy (NCBI): domain Eukaryota; kingdom Metazoa; phylum Arthropoda; class Insecta; order Orthoptera; family Gryllidae; genus Teleogryllus; species Teleogryllus occipitalis. The sequence goes on along the minus strand of BLKR01004099.1, from coordinate 109,418 downwards.
GAGGAGGATGTGAACGACGATGTACGAGTAGGCGAGGAGGAAGACAACGCTGGAAGCAACGTTCCGGAAAACACGCAAAATCGCCACGGCGGGCAAGATGATGCCACCAAGGCGTATGTGGACGCTCGCTACGAGCAAGCGCGAAAACTCGCAAGTCAGTATTCGGCGAAAAACATACAAGCGAACGAGGATGTGCGCGCCGATGTAAAAGACTTGATTTACAAACAGGGAAAGTATATCTGCGCCAATGCCGAAACAGCGGACCCTTCAATGCCAATCTTTTGCGAATTTCAAACATCGGTCACCCCACGGAGCCAGGAGACGCAACCTCCAAAGCGTACGTCGATAGGCACGTGATCGACATTCAAAGGCAACTCGATAAAATTCCGACTCTCCAAGACTCAGCAAACTCGGCAACCTTAACGTGCAGAAGACGCGCATCGTGAACCTGCATGCGCCCATCCACCTAGAAGATGCTGTCACAAAACGCACAATCTGTAAATCAAGAAGAAAGAAAGAAGAAAAGCAGATGTCCTGAAATCACGAGGAAATTTAGTGGTAGCACGCACTTCGCTCTCGATTGTCGCTCCGTTCGCATCATCATGGCCAGGGATATCGACGACTTCTTCGCTGTCCGGGTGACGCCGCGTAGTGGGCTGAGAGGCCGACGTTTCGCCTGACATGTCGCAGGCTGCCCTGGGCAGGCTGTCGCAGCCATGCCCTGATGGAGCCTGCGACATGTCAGGCGAAACGTCGGCCTCTCAGCCCACTACGCGGCGTCACCCGGACAGCGAAGAAGTCATCGACTCGAGCCGCGGAAGCCTACGCGTACAGAGATATCGACTTCAACGTCGGTTACGCTTTTGGGGACACGCCGCTCCATCTCGCCGCTCGAGCGGGACACTTCAATACCGTGGTGCTCCTTCTCACTTCTGGTGTGCGCGTGGACGTTTCCATTATGAACAATGACGGACTGACTGGAGAAGAAGTGACGCGAGATGAACGCTTCAAATCGCTATTGGCTACCGTCAGACACATTAGACAAAGATGTGTCATCATGCAAAATAGACAAAGATGAAGATTTTGTGTTATTCTCGTTCTCTCACTCAGATGTGTATGTATATTTTTGAATAAAAAATGTATACAATACATTTTTTAAATATACAATATTTTAAATTCAAAATAAATGTCTTGCAATTGTTTAGATGCAATTGTCTCTCTCGTCTTCTCATTCACCCTACGTCACCGCCAGGCAGGGCCTCCCCCCACTCATCCTCCCCCTAGTCACCCAGTCTTTTTTTCAGGGGTTGGTAGACAGGCAGGGCACGCCACAGCGGCTGAGTGTGACGACACAAGGTCGCGGCCATCTCGCGCTCTTGGGCTGTGACGACACAAGGTCGCGACTTTGTGACGCCACAGCCGCTGGGGCCGACACCAGATGTCAACATCCGGTGTCAAGAAACCACAACTTCCTGTTTACAGCGGATGCTGTGATGCAGAACCGGCCTTTTTCCTCTACTTTCGCTGTATCACTGTTAACTTCTATTTTGATGTTATATGGCCGGTTTCACCAAACTCGTTCAACTATCTCGTTAATCGTGTTTAAAGTAAACGCGATTAAAATTAAACTCGCAATATAATCGCGTTTATATGTGCATCTTTTTCACCGCTGAATATATAAACTCGATTAAGTTAAACGAGTTTTCATGCTAAAACCCTGAGGTTGGTACTGCCCGAGGAGCATTGTGGGCCTAAAATTTTCTGTCGTATACTCTTTGCAAGCGCGAAATTGTATAATATTCTGAGCAAAGAGGTTAGAAACCATGAAGTTCATACACGCTTCGTGCATGGATGAATTATAGGTTTTAATGAATATGGGTCTTAGTCTATGTTTCGTGTTAGTAACGATATATTTTAACCTCCATGGTCCTCTCAGCTGCTAAGTTGCAGAAATAAAATATTGTAATGTAATAACAAATGAAATGATTTTTGTTAAATTATATTTGTAATGTATAAAAGAAAAAATACAGCATTTGCTAATATAAACATTATTATTAACATAATAATATAAACATAAATTAATATTAATATATGAACTAAAAATAATAATTTCCTATTTTTATTTCCAACAAGTGAAATATTCTATTTATGTCTCCTATGAACTATTTATAAAGTTTTTTTTGTGAAACAAATATTTTTTTAAAATTATTTTTATTGTAAGTTGCATAAACTGCATAGGTCATGAGCGATTAGTACAGTAATACAGTAATACAATTCTGAGAAAATATCGCTAGTTTTACAAAATTGTAACACTTTTTCTTGGATGGCGATGATAAAATTTCATTGAAATTTTCATTTCCTAGACATTTTTTCTGCCTTCGATGTGTACGGGGCATTCCAGAAGGATGTGCTCTATTGATGGAATTCTATTGCAGATGGTACAAGTTGGTTGTGGAAGTTTTTCAATTAAAAATTTATGAGATAATTTAGAATGGCTTCATCGAATTCTCGACAAAGCAACTTGATCATGACGATTAATAGAGGGGTTTGTGTATGATAAGTACAAAGAAATTAGTTAAATATTATTTTGAAAAAAAAATTAAATTCAAGCTGCTTCTTCTCAGTCCATATTTCTCTCATCATAGAAATAATGTTTTTAAAAAAAGCTCTTGATCATAAATCTAATAATGAAAGCAGCTTCTTCATGGGAATTTGGCAAGTTTGAATTATTTGTTTCCAGTTGTTTTTGAAAACTTATTTGAGGGATATAGTAGATTCATAAGACCAGAAAGCATTAAAAACATACATAAACATAATTTTACTTACATATACTATACATTTCAAGTGACTCAAAACTAACACTCGGAATTTAAAAAATAAATTGAGAATACTTTCCACACAACAACATACAATGGAGGTAAATACACATGATGATTGGTATGCAGATGTAGTGTGTGGCCTATTGTCGTGGCATCACCTCACACCTCACCATATTTACGATTAGCTGAATGTTGAAAAGAAAAGGAAGCTAGCCAAGCATGTACTATGTAACATATTTCTGCTAACAAAGACAATTGTAAAGGTGAAACCTCCAATTACAATGAAAGATAAAACAATGTTCAGACAAGGTTAACAAAAAATTAATATTGAAGCTATGATTATAGTTGCTACATGCAATGTTAGCCTCCTTATTTCGTGTTACACTCATTAATATTTTTATTTCAAGGCATTGTAACAAAATTGATATTGCCAACGCAACTTGAAATGGTTTGGGATTTTTCTTTTCTCTTATCTTCTCTTCCTTCTATAGCTATATTCTGATTGACATAAATGTACATACATGATTAGTAACAACGTTTGTATTAGTTTATACTTTATATTATCTTTTCACTCAAGAATCCAATATTCCTTGGTTGGGTATATTGCAATTTGTATATGTACATGATTTGTATATACGAGTATTATTTTTGTAGGTACATTTTATTAACGTCTTTATACATTTTATCAGTTTTCTTTGTTTATTTTTAATTATTCCATACTTGTATTTATGCTTTTCACATTTACTGCTCTGATATATGTCTAGATGAACATAGTATCAATATTTATGAGTGCTACAAGCAATGCGTTGGCTAACATTCTCTGCAATAATCACCACCATAGATTCATTTTTCTGTTAACCATAACTGAGCATTGTTTATACACCTTTGGAATAGACTGTTACCAGAAGTATATTTTGTTTCAACTAGTACATGTTTGGTCAATTTCCTTTTCTTTTGAACACTGCTAATTGTAGACATGGTTTGGGTGTTGTGAGATACCATCATAGAAAAGCCATAAATTACTTCTGGTTATCAATCAGCATCTGTATTTAGCCCCATTGTTATTCGTTGTATCATTTGTTTATAATACTCTTTTCAAACTCTGATTGTTATTTTAGTGTAATTGTTTATAATGTGTGTAAATAAAATTCACTTGTTTTCATAACATTGCTTTTTGATTTTATGTATTATATGTTGATATACTTATATAATAGAAATCCATTTTCAGAAATAGGGACAAACAAATAATTAATACTATATTCTATCGATCAAGAAACATGAACCTGCTACTACTATACTGCGTTCAAATAACCTCAAACACCATGGGCCTTCATTCATCAAAATGACCACGACTATTGATCAAATCTAGGCCCACGAATGTTCCAAATATGAGGTTTTGCTCAAGATCATTGTCATTCAGCATTGTGCATTTGACAGTCTTTTAACATTTTATTATACAACGAGACCATAATGTGTCGAAACGAGGATGGATAGCTGATAATCGCGATTATCTGCGCTTCAACGGCCGATCTCGGGCGTTTAACTCCACTTGAGTTTAACTTCCAGTAATCGCGTTTAAATCACGTGGTGAAACTCGCGAGAACTTTAAACGCGATTAAACTCCACGATAAACGAAGTGAAACACATAATCGAAGGTGGTGAAACCGGCCCATAAAATGGACATGGACAGATTTACAAAAACCCAACGGCAGAGATCCAATCAGGGTGGTAATTACAAAAGCAAACTTCTAACATCCTCAGACTGTTGGTAGTAAAATATTTATATTTGCTGTGTTGGTACTAGTGTGTGGGTTAAAGGCGATTCCTGTTCCAGATGTTGGTAAGCTGTTGTGTAGTTAACTTTTATATGATATAAATACAGCGTGTGTAATGGTAAGCCAGTGTTCTATTTTTCATATAGAATCCCAAATATCCCAAATATTAAAAACAAAAAACAACACAGGCATCAACAGTCAGATTTATACTTCACAGAAAATTAGGTGGACATGGAATCATTGACTTACAAAAATTATATGATATTCAAATTATACAATTGCGTAACTTTTTCTACATAAAGCAAAATAGCCCTTTACATAAATTGGTGTTTATATTGATGAATGCTGCACACCCCTACATCTATCTGACAGATCATTGTATCTACAAACGAAATAAAAATTAGCTTGAACCTGAAAGAATACTGGAAGATCAAGCAGCTCCATGGTAAGCGTTGGCACGCCATCAATTCCCAAAATGTTAACAGGGAAGCTATCAACACATGGCTTACTAGAGGACTCCTCTATCCGGAGAGAAGGGTTTACGATTGTAATACAGGACCAGATCATACACAATACGTTTCAGTATACATGAAATAAAGAAACAAACTTCAGATCTTTGCAGAAAATGCAGTCATCACATAGAAAACAGTCTAAATTTTATCCACATGACCCATACATGCCCAAGGAAATTACGTACAATGGCATGACAATATTGCTGTCATCATATACAGCTATCTATGCAGTCAACATGATATTTCATAGAAGAAAAACATATTACAAATTAAAACCACCACCAGATACTGCGAATGAATTAAAAATTATTTCGAAAACTTCTATTATCAACAATAAAACCATTCCATCTAACACACCAGTACTTAGAAAAGGTAAATCTACCTCACTGATGTTTCAATTCCCAATCAACATAATCTACAAAAAAAAAACGAATTTTGTTTTGTACTTTTCTCGAAAGAAAAGTTAACAAAACACATTCACCTTGCTGTAGGGATTAAACGTGTCCGGAAACAAGAAGTCATCAGCATTCTGCCAGTCGTCAAGTTGGCCACGGGAGTTACCCCCAAACATCTGAAATCGACACTACAACTGAAAATACCACATAGGGTGCATTACGAATTACAACTAGTGGTTTTACAACATACACTTTCTCAAATCATTTCTAACACCATATTTTTACTGCTTTCTGTTACATACCAGAAGAAAATTTAATGTACAAATTTGGAGCTGTTTTTAGAGAAACAAATCTTGAAAATTTTTCACAGCCAAGTCGCTCGCCTCTCATCAACTACGCCCTGGCTCGATTACCACAACGATCCCGGAAAAGGATATGGTCATAAGTGACTCGAGTACTGCGTGTGAGGTGAAAACTTGAGGAACAATTGGGGAGGACATTGCTGCGGGGTGAGGTGGCAGATCTGAAATGTAATTGCAAAGTACTTGTTACTGGTAACTCAATCATGCAACATGCAGGTAAATGTAAAAATTTAAATACAAGTAGAATGTTCGTCACGAATAAAGATAGAATGCAAAGGTATGTAGAGAGAATCAGTTTAAGAGCAGCAGAAATTTTTTTATACAAAACGAGTTTTCATGCTTCCCAGGGGTTAGACCAACCCCCGTGAAGCACCCTAAATTCTACCCCTCTCCTAATTCTTTCCCAATTCTGGCCGCTGGGTAGTGACGCAGGAACGCGTGGTCGGAGGCACGTACGCGGAGATGCTACCTGGCGACGAGACTGGGCAGACAAATAGATTTAATACGTTAACGGAGGATTATTTCAAACGCATGCGCTCAATGCCCTTGTCGCATGCCCAATGCCGCATCGCTTGGCGACGCGATGTAGACGCAACAATTTTTTAAATCATATATTTCTGACAACGCGAAATCTATTCTTTTTCTTCAAAAAATTGTACATGACTTTATTCAGGCCAAAAATCGCTATCTTCAATTTTGTAGTTTTGAAATGTTAACTTTTTTGCAATTTTCACGTACGGAGAGTTCGCCGAAAATGAGTCAAGTACCATATTTTTGCCTGTCCTTGATACATACGAGGAGAAGATTTAAAGAAACATTTGGAGTGATTTTGAGAAAAAATGGTTTAAAAAATTTTTAACATGTTTGTATTTCGCGCAAAATTGCACGAAAATACTCATTTTCAAAGTTTGAACGTGGCATTATTTCAAGATATGTCTTTAAAGAACAGATTTTAGTAAGTAAAAAAATCTCTATCTTCAATATTGTAGTTGTAGGAAAACGCTCCCAAAAAATTGAACTTTTTCCAATTTTCGAAAAATCGCGGATTTAAACTAAAATGAGACCTGCGTCATTCTCTTAAGCGTTTTTTACGCTATCTGAGGACAAAGTTTAATTAAAAATACGGTGTCACTTTTGAAAAAATATTGAAAATGGTTTTTTGAAGCTTCATATAAAATACTCTCAAAAATCAAAATATCAGTTTCAAACTCCTAAGTCTCCGGTTCATTTAGGCCGATCGGGGAATATCAATTTTGGAAAAAATCGGCTGAACGGTTTAGGCGGTATTATTGACCACAGACTGACAGACGGATAGATGGGCAGCCGGACAGACGGACAGATGCTAGTAGCGCCTAAAAACCAATCTAAATCTCAACCAAACTATATCCAAAATGTTAGACTAATTTGAGGCTAGTTAAATGCTCTAATCCCGAATGTTAGGCTCCTTTGGATTTCCCAAAATCGTTGGCTAGCTTTAGTCTAAAGCCAGCTCCAACTCAGAAAATCCATTCAGAATAAATTCAAAAATATGAAACCACACACAAAATTTAAAACTAATTGGAGGCTCTAGGAAAAAAAATATTTCCGCAATTATATTCCCCAAAAATCAGGGCTGTACAAAGAGAAACAATTAACATTTATTCTTACGTACGAATAAACACCAAAATAAAAGAACTTAGAAAAATATGAAACCCTACCCAAAATTTAAGGCTAATTTGAGGCTCAAGAGTAAAAATAATTTCCAGAATTTATATTCCGAAAATCAGGTCTGTACAAAGAGGAACAATTAACATTATTATGCGGGAATGAACACCAAATTCAAGAAACCTAAGAAAACAACTGGAACCCTACCCCAAATTTAAGGCTTATTTGAGGCTGTAGGAATATAATATTAATAATAATAATAATAATAATAATAATAATAATAATAATAAAATTGTCTTTATTTGTGGCGAGGCTCAGGCCTTAAGGCCTGCTCTTCCGCCTAACCACTTTAATTAATTTACAATTTTAAAAATTACAGTTGAGGCGTTCGGATGTAATTAATATTAACTGACTTTTAAGGATTCAGATGTAATTAATATTACCTGACGTGTGGCAGAAGAAGAAAAAAAATCAATTTGTGACTACCAACTACATTAATTTATCAGTATGAGCCAAATGAATTTATTGCCATTTTTTGTTTATTCTTGAAATTTTGCAAAATGGAAAGACATGATGTAAGGAACATTCTTAAAAAATATATAATAAGATAGGTCCCACTTATTCCACTTACAATCAATAATTCAAAATTCGTCCAGAAATGTCAGTTGTCATTACCCGACAGCCTCAACTGTGAACAATAAACAAAAACAAAAAAGGGGGGTTATTTTACATTTACGTCTGGGATGCAATACTAGGGACCATCCCGGCATACGCCTTAAGCGATTGAGTAAACCCAGAAAAAACCTCAATCAGGATGGCGGCTTAAGGCCGAAATATTGAAAGGAAGAAATATCAGGGCTGAGAGTGAAAAACAAAAGAAAAGGGGAAGAGAAGCAAATGGAGGTGGACAAGAGGAGATAAGAAAGAAATGATAATGAAAAGGATACGGGGGGAACAGAAGAGAAAATATAGTACATACAATTTTACAATTACATAACAACAGGTAGTTCTTGATGACATATACAATGCATAATCTCAATCAACAATAAGGGAAATTAACACATTAATCATTAGGTAAAGGCACTTACAAAAGGATATCTTACGGTATAAAATACAGAAAGTGTCAATAAAATAATACTGTGACTACTGATTTTCTTTGTAACAATAATAGTAATAAAATATATAAATAATAATAAAAGTGACAAACATCATAATTTCAGAAACATTTGTAAGCTGTAGTTCTACATAATATTTTCTTATTTTACATTTAGAAATCTATTACATTATAGTAACAAAGTTGTATTTTAGATATAGCTATATAATTTCTCTAATTTTAAACATTGTATCAGCAGTAATAGGATTAGCTTTTACTGTATCCTGAAGTAGGAAAGGAGGAAGATGGCCAGGAGGAAGGGAGTGGGAAGAAATACTTTCGAAAATATGACTTAAAAAAGAAAAACAAAACAAAAAAACAGAAAAAAACAGAAAAAAACGATCTAGCATGGAGGATGATATGTAATAAAGGGATCATGGTCATTGTGTCAGAAAGTAATTAAGATAAAATTGCGGATAGAACATGTGTAAACTACATTTCATTGTTTTTTATCCAGACACCAAGTTGAGTTTTGAATTTTCTAAAGTTGCTAATTCTCTTAAGATGTGTAGGTAGTGAGTTCCAGTTTCGAATTACTGTGACAGTGTAAGATTTACTGTATGACACAGTGTTGTGTCGAGGTACGCACAGCAATAATGCCGAACGCGATCGCTCTAGTGTTAGCATTTTGAAGTTCTTAGACATGTGTGTTTGAAGGCCGTTGTACAAGATTTTATGGAGAAGCAAGAGGCTATGCAATGTTCTTCTTTTTTCAATGGAGCTAATTTTTGTCTGTCTGTAGTACGCAGATACGTGATCGTACTTACGAAGATCGAATATGAAACGAATGCATGCGTTTTGTGCTGTTTGCAACTTCCGTTGTTGCTTGGTTTTTAAGTCAGTGAGCAAGAAATCACAGTAATCGAAATGGGGCATAATTAGTGAAGTAATCAGGTTCATACGTGTGTTTATAGGAAGTAGTTCTCGTACGCGTTTTAAGGAGTGGAGGTCTTTGAAGACTTTTTGACAAATCTTACTTACATGCGTAGTCCAGCTGAGAGTGCTGTCTAAATGCATTCCTAGGTTCTTTACGTCGTTACACCAGGGTAGAGGGGAGCCATTTATACTAATGGACGGAAGGGTTTTCTCTAATTTGTTGATGGCGTTGCGGGAGCCTATCAGTAAGCTTTGGGACTTATTTGGGTTTAATAAAAGTCCTAGGGCTGCGGTCCATTTATTGAGAGCATTTAGGTCCTGATTTATTTTCTGAACTAAAGAGTTAAGCTCCGACGGATGTCCGCTGACATATAGTTGAAGGTCATCTGCGTACATTTTATAGTGACAGTATTTAAGACATTGTCCTACGTCGTTTACGTAAATTAAGAATGCTAAGGGTCCTAGAACTGTTCCCTGTGCAATACCCCGGGCGGTTCTAATGGCACTGGATCGGTTTTCACCTGATACTACGACTTGTTGACGACCTGAAAGATATTGTGAGAACCACCGTATCGTGGGTTTAGCGAAGCCCAATGCTTTCATTTTCTCTAGCAGGATATCATGATCGACCGAGTCAAATGCTTTACTGAAATCTAAGAGAATAAGTATTGTTAATTTACCGTTGTCAATGGCGATTCTGGCCTCTTCAATTAAGCTTAAAAGCACAGTTCCTGTACTTCTGCCTGATCGGAAACCATGTTGATGTTCACTTAAGAGATTTTTGCTGTCTAAATAGTTCGTTATTTGATGTCGTGCAATTTTTTCTAATACTTTAGAAATTGTAGGTAGAATACTAATAGGTCTGTACTCAGGAGGATTTGTTGATTTAGGAAGAGGATGGACAAGTGCAGTTTTCCAAGAGGTCGGATAAGTTCCACTTATGAGAGAAAAATTTATTATATCTGTTACAATGGGATATATTATTTCGGCACAAAGTTTCAGTAATTTGGCATTAATATTGTCTACTCCAGAGGCGTTTGATTTTAGACTCTGAATAGTTTTAAGGACGTCAATATGACTTGTACACGCGAAGAAAAATTCTTCTGGAGTATTTCTAGAATGGAACTGTAAGTTTGATAGAGTCATGCTTTTTAATGAACTTTCGAAATGGGGAGCCATATTAGCGAAACGTTGGTTTAGGGAGTCTAGAGGTATATCAATTTGAAGCGGTGCTCGTGATCTGCCTATGCCAAGAGTGCGTAAAGATTTCCATACTTGTTTCGAGTCGCCATTTGTGCCCAACACTTTGTGGTAATATTTACATTTCGCGTTTCTCAATTTTTGTGTAACAACATTTCTTAATTTTTTGTATTTAATTCTGTCGTTTTCGCATTTTGAATTTCGAAAAATTTTGAAGGCAGCGTCCCTTTGTTTCATTAAGCAACGTATTTCCTCTGTTATCCAAGGTGCCGGCGGACGTGTTGCACGAGCTTTCCTTACGGGTATGTGTCGATTAATTAGTTCCGTCAATTGATGAGTAAAAGTATTTACTTTTCTATCTAACGAACTTTCTTGAGAGACAAGATGCCAGGGCATAGACATACCGTCAGAGAGAAATAATTCAAGATTGAATCTTTTGAAGTCGCGGTATTTGAAAACTGTTGGCGTATATCTAGGGCATTTCATATTGTATGAGACGTATATGAGATCGTGTTTAGATATTCCAGGAACTGGTGATTGGTCATGAAATTTCACTTTGTCAAGATTCGATACAACGATATGATCTATCCAAGTATCTGTACTGATTGTATGGTGAGTTGCATTTAGTGGTAAGATAGAAAGATTCATTTCGCCAAAAATACGTTTGAATTTGTCGGCATGCGACGTAGATTTCAGAAGATTACAATTGAAATCGCCCATCAGTATTACGTTATCGTATTTACTTGAGCAAAGAGCAATTTCTTTGTCGATAGCTTCGATATTCCCTGTTTTCGGAGGACAGTACACTACGCCTAGGGCACATTTTTTGTTAAATATGGAAATTTCAATAAAGAGATATTCGTTATTCTGATTAACGTTATCTGCTGATGAAGTTATGTATTTATAAGTGAGATCATCGCGAAGGTAAATACCGACACCACCTCCCTGAGATGCGATATGTGGGTTCCGGTCACTTCTAAGAAAACGGTATCCAGGAATTGTGACAAGTGTTGTAGCAAGTGACATCTTTAGCCACGTTTCGCTAATAAGGAGAGCATGAAAACGGTGGGTTGAAATTAGTTCTCGCACTTCATCAAGATGACAATATAGCGATTGAGCATTTACATGACCTACAAATAAAGTTCGCGATGAAGATTTTGATATGGAGGAGTAAGTATTATGAGTAAGTGTTATTGGTTGGTTGCTTTGTCCATGTAATGAGGAAAGGTGTAGGGGATTCATGCTGGCGGCCATGCTTTCAGAAAGGTTGTAGAGAAAAGATGAAGGAAAGAAAGATGCTTAGAGGGGTGGGGAGGAAAGAGAGGATCCTTGGAAATTCCAAGCTAAGGGAGTGTTAAGCTGTGGGGTAGGGGTGGGGAGCGCTCTTACTTAGGCGGAAATGGCCTGCAAGTCGGCAATTGTCTGCGCGCGGGCTTTCCTGCTACCTGCTTTGATGACTATTGTGCCATCTTCCGTCCAGACGTTCCGCAGGCCAAATTTATCAATGGCCGCTCTCAGAACCTCCAGACGGGATCTTGTGAGGTCTTCTCGTATTGTGACACCGGTATTTTTCAATTGTCTTTTCTCCCGAAAGACTTCACGACGCTTCCTGTAACTTACAAATTTTACAATGAGCGGTCGTGTTTTTCCTGGGATCTTGGGTCCTACTCTATGACATCTATCAATGTCGTTCAGGCTCAAATCGACACTTATCTGTTTTGCCACATCAAGCGCAAGTTGATCTGGGTTTTCATGATCTTTTTCCTTGACTCCGAAGATCCGCAAGGAATTCCGCCGCGTATACATCTCAAGTTGGTCTGTTCTCGCGTCAAGCTCTGCTTTTAGATTTTTAATTTCTCTGTCTCTGTCTTCAATTTCCCTGCGCAAATTATTTATTAAATCGGTGTTAAAATTCATGCTCTCCTCTAACTGCTTGGCGACCATTCCAGTGAGGACCGCCGCCAAGGAGTCGAGGAAGGCAGGGCATTTAACAACTTCCTGAACAATTGAATTTATTTCTAATTGCAGATTGTTTTGGTTACTCTTAGTAGTTCCTCTGGTATTCGATGCCATGCTGACAAGTGAAAAATAAAGAGAGAAAAAAAAACTACCCAAATTGAATTAAATAAGTATAAGTGGAGTTTAAAAGGAAAGATTCACAAGATAATAGAGGAAAATTCTAAGACACGTTAAAGGAAATAAATTTGAAAGAATTACTAAATTTATTAAACTACGGAATAGGTTTTAAAGTTTTACGTGCAGCGAGGATCAGATTCTGACGGAGTTGCTATATGAAATGGAGAGTAAAGAGAGTATAGTGGAAAGAAAATTAGGGATTTGAAAGTACGAGTTACTATTAAGAAAACGATCAAAAAGAGAATACCAGGAAAGCGATAGTATAAAACACAATACTTATCTTTAAGCTTTTACGTTGCGACGACTGGACCCGTGCTGTACACTGTGCCGTTGACCACCTGCGGAAAACTACCTGCGCCTAAACTCGGAGCGCTCCGGGACGATGTTCACTGGACGAGGGACATCCACAGACTGTGAATAAAGTATATTCCGCCATTTATATTCCAAAAATCAGGGCTAAACAAAGAAGCAAAAACTATTTGTTCTTACAGGCGCACAACACCAAAATCAAAAAATCTTTGAAAAATTTGAAGGCTAATTTGAGGCTCTAGGAAAACATTATTCTGGCATACATATTCCAAGAATCAGGGCTGTACAAATAGAAAAATTTAACATTGGTTCTTATGCGGGAGTTAACACCAAAACCAAAACAAACAAAATAACTCCTTAAGAAGCCTTAAATTTGCGGTAGGGTTTCAGATATTTTATGACGTTTTTTGATTTTGGTATTAATTCCCGCATAAGAACCAATGTTAATTGTTCCTCTTTGAACAGCCCTGATTTTTTAAATAAAAACTCGGGAATAATTTCTTTCCCTAGAGCCTCAAATTAGCCTTCAGATTTGGGTAGGGTTTGTCAGAGAGTGAGGGGTTACTTACTATTTTTTAGTGTTCTACCGTTGTTGACCATGGCTCACCCAATCATCTGGACTATATACTGAGTGAACCGTATCTACTGAGCCAAATGGCAACAAAATTAACATAAAATAAATCGTCAAATTGTCTACATAACACATTGGAAATTGACCAACATCTTATAATTATTGCAATAAAATCAACAACTTTACTTAAGGTATTATAAAACAAATAATTAAATAATAATAATAAAACGCGCTGTTTAAGTAATATGGCAATATAACAATAATGAAAAAATATAATACAAATAAACATCAACTCAAATCCATCGGTTATAACTAAATAATAACGGGCAATAGGCAAATGACAATTGGCAAATGTCAATAAGCAACAGGGAAAAGAAGAAGAAGAAATCAATCTTAAGCTGACCTTAAGGGATACAGCCTAAAAGCCGATTCCCATAATCACACACGTTAATTCCCATAATCACACACGTACGCACCTTTCCGACTCTTTGTCCATTGCACGTGGAGTTCCTCAAGGATCGATTTTAGGCCCTATTCTGTTCCTACTTTACGTAAACGATATGCCCTCGACGATTCGAAACTGAAGAACGGTTCTCTTTGCAGATGACACAAACATCCTTTGCAATAAAGAAACCGTAAATAGAACAATATCAGATGTTTCAAATTGGTTTCGAAATAACAAATTAATAGTAAACGAAAAGAAAACGGTTTTAATGCAGTTTTCCACTTCAAATAAACAATTCTGTGCTCCAATGAAAATGAACGGTGTACCATTGACTGATGTTAAGGCAACAAAATTTTTAGGTCTCTCAATTCAGTCATACCTTAAATGGAACGTCCATTTAAATGAATTGAACACAAAATTAAGTTCATTATGCTACGCGTTCAGAATTCTTGCAAATTCAGTCAGCCTTCATACTGCACGTTGTGAATATTTCGCAAATGTTCATTCCCGCCTGAGATATGGCATAATATTCTGGGGAAATACATCTTATAGCTCCCAGACGTTTAGATTACAAAAACGAATCGTACGAATAATAACCAAATCCCACCCACGTGATTCATGTAAGCCTCTCTTCATTAATCTAGGAATTTTACCATTACCTTGTCTGTTTGTTTACAAATCAGTTGTTTTTGTAAAAAATGACTTGCTTAAGGGCGGGAATATATTTTCAGAAAATGCCGAAGTCTATTACTATAACACTCGACGTAGAAATCATACTCATCAGGTGACAGTATCAACAGCTCATTACAAAAAGATCACATACAATACATGTACATTATTTTACAACACTTTGCCAGACGACATTAAACGCTTAAATTCGATAGAAAAGTTTAAATCCCAAGTGAAATCGTTTCTGCTGCATAACTGTTTCTATACAATTAGAGACTATAATGAGCATCACAAGAAAAGTAACATTAATTTTAACAATGATACATAATGCATTATTTACCATTTGGACTGTATAAATGTGTATAAACAACTATTGTACTACAGCCTCCGGGTCAATGACCACCATCTCGATCAGGTTTTTCGTCCAGTTTCCCTGATCCATTGAGCAAATGCTGAGATGGCCAAGGGGCCCAGGTTTTGCTTCTGGACATAAATGTAACTTCATTTTCTGTGCACGTCTTCTAGAATTCAGTGGGATATACAATTATTCAAATTATCGTTTCCATGTTGTCGCGGCAGGAAGTATTATTCCGAAGGACAACATGGATAAGAGCCAAAATTTATTGCTTATTTATCCTTGAAAATAGATTTTATTACATGGGAGGGTTGTTGTTGTTTTTTATTTAAGTTGTATATGACTTAGTGTAGGAATCACAGAATTTTGAAAATGTGCACACAATTCATTTTTCCCCATAGCACGTCATACGCAGTTTTAACTGTTTTTTGACGTAAAATAAATAAATAAATAAATAAATCTGTCTGGGAGAAAATATGGCTGACTCTCGGAATATATCGTGCAGCGTGGTCATAAATGCCCGAAAGCGCATATAATAATAATAATAATAATAATAATAATAGTAATAATAATAATAATAATAATAATAATAATAATAATAATAATAATAATAATAATAATAATAATAATAATAATAATAATAATAATAATAATAGTGCTGTCTTGAAAGTGACCTTCTCTTGACCATATTACCCATTGAATTCTTCTACAGCTGACTTCATTGGCAGCTGAACACTTTGAATGTCTCCTTTCAATCTCCTATAAAACACTTTTTGGTTTCTATTGAATGTTTGGTTATCATTTTTTTTGCTTTAAGCTACTATAGCGTCTCAATCTTTGGCTGTAACAGCTAAGTTTTAGTTTCAGTGTATCAATATATTCTAGGATATACTCATTTTCAGGATTGTATACTGCGCTCTCCTCAGATCTCTCCTCCAGAACCGCTCTATCTGGCCTGACTGCTGTATTGTCTTCCGCAGACTTACCTCCCAAGGTAGTTCAAGCAGTTGTTGGTGCGCATGTTGTTCTCGACTTTCAATAATTTTCCCACCATTTGCCTTTACAAGTGCCATTGCCATGCAATAAATGGTTGAATCAAGTTGATCTTGGTCATTTTGGTTGAATCAAGTTGGAAATTTTGTACTTGTTGCATTTCACTGGAAAATACATTTTCATTTGCCAGTTTTATCAATTGTGCCATTTTCTTGGAACTATGTTGTCTTGGTATTCTTGGCCTAGTTGATATGCAAAACCCAGAATTCTGCTTTTGTTGTCTGATGTTGCTGACGGAGTTTTTCAAGCAGTGTATTTTCAATAGAATCTTCAGAGTGTCGGTGTTCATTTCGGCAAGCATCTACTTACTGGATTATCGTGTCCGGTTGAGATAGTTGAGGCATTCTACAAAGTTGTATCTATTGTTGCTCTATTGTATTATTGTTGCTCTATTGTTTCTTCCTGCTCTTCAATCCGTCGCATCTCTGTCTGGACTTCGGCTTTGTAAATTAACACTCTTCGGTCTGCTAACTTCTGTTCTGTGATATGAGTTAAGTGTGGGTTAAGTTCCATAAAACGTTTATATAATTCCTGCCGGTAACCTAAATAGACTGTTTCGCAACGGGTAGTGCGCTGGAATACCTTTACAATATTTTCATTCGTGGCAGTTGTCCATTGTAACCTCCGTGTGGCAGGCCTGCCTGCGTGGTCCCGAGTGGTATCCAGGAAACACTGTTGATAGCTGCAGATGATGGTTTTCGGGCGCTGCGTTTGTCGGCTGTGGTAGTTTCCAGTGTCCCGGTGTACGCCTGCCTGTTCAGCGTCACACGACAAGCGGCTTGCTCGCTGTCACGACCAGCGCCAGCTCCAGTTGCGCTCTGGCGATTCGCAGGTAGCGGCTCATTTTCTGAGGCCTTACGGCTGTTATATTGGCTGTCCATATATGGGTCGTCATTGCCCTGTTAGCCGTTACTGGTACTTTAGTAACGGTGCTCGTCCCCCACGTGGCATTGATGTTTTTCGCTCGGACGTAGGGCTGGACTTCGTGGAAATTATTATTATTATTATTATTATTATTATTATTATTATTATTATTATTATTATTATTATTATTATTATTATTATTATTATTATTATTCCTATGGATATCTTTCGGGCTACTATCCGTAAGCTGGATAATTGGAAATGCCCTGGTCCTGATGGGCTTCATAACATCTGGTTCAAGAGATTCACGTGTCTCCTTGAAAAGATCAAGTCACTTGTGAATCATTACCTGAAAAATCCGGAAGGAAGTCCAGACTTTTTGAGTGACAGAGTTACATACTTCAAACCAAAAACAAATGACACTACACATCCAGGAAATTACCGACTAATCACATGCCTCAGTGCATTGATCGTTACTGGCTGGCATCTCAGTACAAGATCATCACTGACTGTCTACATACGATCATCGAACAACATTGCACACAAAGTAGCATCAACTCGAAGACCCAGAAAGGCTCATTGGGAAGTAAAGAACAGTTAGGAATAGTTATCATGTCTAATTTAATCATGTCTCAGGCATGTGGGAATAAGCGTAACATCTATACGTGTTTTATTGACTACAAAAAAATTCGACATGGTCCCTCACGATTGGCTCATCCATGTCCTTAGAATATATGGTATAAACTCTGTGATTGTGGAATTCCTCAAAACTGTAATGAACCTCTGGTGTACGAGATTATACATACATTCGAGGAACGAGAGAGTAGTCACAAAGAGTTTGAAAATCAAACGAGGAATATTTCGAGGAGACAGCCTCAGTCCGTTTTGGTTCTGCCTGGCCATAAACTCACTGTCACATTTATTGGACAACAGCAGACTGGAATTTGAATTGAAATACACGAAAAGTGTGTGGTTAACAATTTGGAATACATGGATGACATAAAACTATACGCTGGTTATTACAGAGTCTGAAGAAGCTAATATATATCACTGAAAGATTATCTAGGGATATAGGCATGCAGTTTGACATAGAAAAATGAAAAATACAAAGTATTCAAAGGGGAAAACAAGACAGCACAGAGCGCGAGAAAGCGTCAAGAGAGATCATCATAGCATTGGAAATAGATGCGTTTTTCAACTATCTGGGGATTCAACAAAATAAAATGATCATACAAGTTAGATAAAAGAGAAGTGAGAACAGATTGAATACCATACACAAGACCTCCCTCAACTCGAGTAATCTTACAACAGCAATTAATACATATGCCATACCTGTGATTACTTACCCATTAGGCATTATTAAATGGACCAAAACCGATTTCGACTCACTGGAGAGGGTCCAAATGACTCAGTTCAAATACCACCATCCAAAAATTTATATTCAAGGAATAACACTACCAAGGAAACTAGGCTTGATTGATTGATTTTTTCGTGTTTCCGGGCGCGTCAACAGCTTCGGTCATTAGTCCCGTAAGTGTAGTGCGTGTATTTTTCTCGGGAGATGGTGGTGATCGTTCTCCGCTGGATGGCGATACCCGCCGCCGACCTACCGTCGGCTAGTGGGGTTTCCCCCTAACCAGGACTCTCCCACCAGCGGGGCTCCGCCCCAGCCGGAACAAGCTCTAAGCTCCCAACCGGTCTCCCGGAATATGTGGTAGTGTAGTACATGTTAGTGTAAGTGTGTGTGTGTGTGTGTAAGGTGAGAGGATAGGACAAGGAAGAGAAAGGACAGATCGCACGCGGTCCGTGGCCCGTTTGGTAGGGTACTGCTCCGGCATTCGCCTGGTGTTGATCGGAGAAACCATGGGAAACTACGGATCAGAGCAGTCGGCCGCTAGACTTCTCCTCCAGACAGCGACTGAATTCGACTTAGCTGAAAAGCTAGTGTCGAAAATCCTGCCGCCGTCAGGACTCGAACCTTGGACCTCCCGGTCAGCTACCGCTACCGGTGCCGGTGGAAACTAGGGGATAGGGATATCTTAAAGATTGGTAATCTCCATGCAAATGATGACGGACATAAGAGAGTATTTCATTGAGAAAGCCTTCTCATCTCAGCTACACAGAGTAATACAGCAAGCAGACGACAAGTACACCCAACCTTAAAGAGCAAAATGTATTACAAACAATTAACACAAGCCGAGGAGTTAAAACAATGGAAACAAAACACACTTCATGGTAGATATCCTACAGAACTAACCAACTCAGATGTCGAATCCTGCGACGCCCTAGTACAAGTGGCTTAAAATAGGATATCTGTACCCCGAGATGGAAGGACTCTTAATAGCAATCCAGGACCAGGTAATAGCGACAAGAAATTATCTCAATCACATTATTAAAGATCCCGAAGTGCTTTCTGATATCTGCCTTGCTTATGGTGTAGGTCAAGAAACGATCCAGCACATCACTACAGGTTGCAGTATGCTGGCCCCCAAGGCATTAAAAACAGAGTCACGATATGGTAGCACGAATCATTCACACCAAACTTGCAAGGAAATGTGAAATGGCTGGTGAATTTGATATACCCAACTACGTACGATCCAAAACAGGTCATCGACAATATCTATAAGCTATAATGGGACCGAACTGCACTAACCGATAAAATAGTACATCATAACACACCGGATATGATACTCTGGGATACATCTAAAAGAAAAGTATGGCTGGTAGACATAGCACTTGTGAATACCAGCAACCTCGACACAACACCCAAAGAGGAAAATTCAAAAGTTCAGAGAACTAATACAAGTAGTAAAGGAGAAGTGGCATGTATTGGTTATGGAGAATGTACCGATCGTCCTCTCAGCAACAGGTGTAATACCTACCATCCTGAAGCACGTTCTGAATAAACTGGGGATCAAGACAAACATCGTTTGCTTGCATGGTTACGTGACGGACGTGCTCAGGCTGTGCTCCAATATTTTACTAATTCTGACTACTTTCTTCCATCTTTCAGGTACCATTTGTTTTAAAATTGTTTTCTTTACTTGTTTACTTAGTACAGATAACCTGAAAGAGATTTATATTGTCCGAAGCAGTGGAAAAGAAGTTAATAAATGTTGGTTTAAAAGACAATGTAACGGACAAACGTACATTTGAACGAGTTCGAAGACTTCTAATGCATCTTCAGCTCCAGAAATCAATTTAGATTTGCATAAGGTTTATACAATTAGTATACTCTCTGACAATTAATGAAAGTGTCGTGATAATTGTGAAAACCATCAAAATTCAGTTTCGTCTATAACAGTAACGGAAAATCTTGAACTGTGTGTTTTCAAATTCTCGAATTTCAATATGGTGAATTTTTGGGCCTTTATTGGTTATGGTTACAGTCTAATTGTATATATTAGTTTGCAGCTTAGATCTCTTAACGTAAACACATTGAACTCTTCTCGCAATTAACCAATAACATTTAAATACTAATTAGGATCACATTACTTTTATTTTTTAAATAAATACGTAACTTAAATTAAATAATTTAATACACTTAAATCAAAAAGATAATTTAGGAAACTTTTTTTACAAATTATAATCTGATTTCTCATCTATTTATTTATTTTCATATTTGCCACGCATTTTGATTCGCATTCGTGACATGGCTACTATTCGCTATACACTTTCTACTATGTACACTCTCAGCCGACCTTATGAAAGCCTTCACACACATAAACAATCATTTAGAGGAACATATTCGAAGGCTCGAAGAGGTAGTTCAAAATTCAGACGGTTAGGCAATAGGCAACACCGCAGGAACTTTCAACTGTCCATCCGCAAAAGCAAAAACACACTCAACACTACCAATCACGACTGAAAACAGATTTTCTGTGTTAGATTACGACAATGATTTTCCTTGCATTCCCAATCCTCACTACCCCCTCCCATCATCGACACGTTCACCCACAAACCGACGCAAACTGGCTAGCAAGAGCAAAGAAACAAAGACACGTAGAGTTGCGCAACCTGGTCCACACGTAAACAAGGACAATCCCTCTAAGACCACCAAAAATGTACTAATTTTAGCGGATATCCATGGGCGACGAATCTCCTTCCTGCTCAGTGGGAAACTCCCATCCAATTTCTCTGTCACGTGTGTGTTTAAACCTAAAGGGAGTTTTGCCGACGTGATCAGTGAGTTGTACACCCACAAAAAAACTCTCACCAAACAGGATAGTCATTATCATAGGAGGGCAGAATGACATCAATTTGGGTGGTCACTTTACACCTGAGCAACATATTGACAAACTACAACGTGCCGCCCAAAACACAAAATTGTAATCTCGACTCTGCCCTTCTTGTACAACAAACCAACACTGTGCAAAGAAATTAGGCGTGCAAACAACCAATTAAAACTGCATCTGAGAGGCACACATGTTAAATTATTTGAGCTTAACTTTCTCTCAGAAAAACACTTCACCCGGCCTGGTCTTCACTTGAACCTTGTCGGAAAAAATGCACTCGGTAGCGAGCTTGCAAAACACATCCTTACACCTCAGCAGTAACCTGCCCCAGACTCATCCCCACCTACATCTCCTAGTTCTCTTCCATCCTTGGACCCAATAACCTTATCCCCTGAACCTAATACTTGTACTACCTCTCCCATTATTCATTACTCTACATCTGTAACCTCTTCTTCCTCACCTCCTAACACTGCTGGGACAAGATACTTCCTTCGACCACGCACTCGAGGTAAAAATGAGGTAAATTAATAGCAACCACAGCAGTGGCAGCCCATACGTGGTCATACTTCCTCCCCCTCCTCCCTCCCCCTTCATCTTCCTCTCTCTTCCTCTCTCTCTCTCTCTCTCACACACACACACACACATGCCTATACATACAGGCATACATTACAAGCATACACATATATTCATTAACATAGATAATGACAATTAGAAACAAGGCATCTTATAAAGTTTGATAACATGTTGAATAGTTCCTTTTATCACCAACGAGGGTTGACCTCATTTCTTTTCACAACATTCGTTTCGAATTCGCTCGGCAACGACCCCTCCGAAATATTTACCACTTGTGTGGTGTTACCGCATGATTAGGCTCTTCCAGAACGTTTTTCAAAGGGTGTCAAGAAACACATTGATTCGAAACTTTTTTACTCGCTCTTTTGATATGGAGTATTTTCCATAAACTCGCTGTTCAAATATAAGCTTAAAAGTACAAGTTTCTATACCCAATACTCAAAAAATCTGGATAGTTTGCCGTCTACACTGACTGACGAAACACAAAGTCTGTGTCGCTTCAGTAAATGCTGTTTTTTTAACAATTTTGTCTGTGAATTTTCCATTGATGTTATTTTAATATTTTCGAGGCTATTCATTGTCAGTTGTACAAACATACTTCACAAAAAAACCAACACAATAACTTCGGTTTTTCAAAACGCATTAAAAATTGGCCTCCTACATACATTTACACAATACATTTTGATTTTTACGTGCTTAGGAATGGATTTGTAATTGCAACTCCCTTTAAAATGTGCAAATAACATTCGATTAACACAATACTTATGAATGCAACACTGCATAGCAATGCCTTTGGGTTTCGCGCGCTACCGAAGAATTGCTTTGGAAGGGTGGGAGCTCATTTAAGTGGAGACATATCTCACACTTTCTTCGATCAACGCCACACTTACTTCTCTTAAAAACTTGTGCTAGCCGAGTGTTGTATCTTGACGACATGTCAAGGCACTTCCAGAGGTCGCGCCTGCGCAGTAATATCCGCACGTTCCGGAGTGTGCTCCCACCGCCCGTAAGCCACCATGTTCCCCCTCTTTCCCCTTCAGCCCCACGGGAGCCACCGACCCCAGTTGCTCGTTCGCATTTCACGAGTGTGCTCTACCCTGCTGTCACGAAGGGCATTGGCGGCGGACTGTCAATCGCAGCTTCCGAACGGCGCGTGTTTTAAAATACCATGTTTCGAAATGCTCTGAGATGTCTTGTATTCCCCTCATGTTAAGACATGTTTAAGAAACATTGTACCGCAGTTATTTGGGTGTGCACATGCGAACGTGCGAATACCCACGAGCCGCCACTGAACTACAGTCAAATGCAACAGAGAAGCATCCTTGTAGGTGCATGCAAAAGATTCAAATAATGCATCATAATGTGCAATCTGTTTCAAATAAAATTGAATTTATCGAGGCAGCATTACAGTGTGATCTGAGTCAAATAGATGTTTTTTGTTTACAGAGCATTGGTTATCTCATAATGATCTAAACACACTCCAAATTCCTAGATTTTACATTGCAGTATCTTATTGTAGAGCGAGGGAATCGAATAAGGGCCCTGCTTACGCAGGTTCTTGTCAACGTACGGAATAATATTGATTCTACCTTCTTGTCAGTATTCAATATATATGCAGTTGAAAAAATGTTTGAAGTAACAGTCGTACATCTTACTATGTTAAAAATTCTCTTACTTTGCATCTGCAGACCTCCAACAAAACGAGCTTTAGATTATTTCAATTTCATAGAAAATCTAGAGATAATTCTGAACAAAATTAATAATCTCTCGTTTAAATCCATTGTTGTATGAAGAGATTTCAATATTAATTTTCTGAGCGAATCCCACGAAAAAGAGCAGTTTCTCAATGTAATTGATTCTTTTAATTTAGATATTACAATGAACGTACCTACACGGAATACATTTAAATCACAAACAGCAATAAATCAAATTATAATAAACAAAACCACAACTACATATTAAATAATAACGAATAATTTAGGTTACAGTGACCACGATGTACAAATTCTTACAATTACTAATAACGTGAATATTGACAGACTAAATAAAACACGCATGTGCAGAGCATTTACTAAAATTAACATAAAATTATTTACGGACTACTAGCTGAAGGAATCATGGGACGCAGTTTATAATGCTTTTGACACAAATAAAAAATATGTTATTTTTCTCAAAGCTTTCATCTCACTTTAACGCGTGCTTTCCTATTAAAAAGAGAAAATTAAACATTTCACGAAAATATAATACTTGGAACTCACAAGGAATTAGAATATCGTGTAAAAACAAACGTACGGTCTACTTTATTTCTAAACATCAAAACGTATCACCCGGTTTCCATGTCTACTTCCGCGAATATATAAGAATTTTAAAGACAGTAATCGTTCAGGCAAAAATAATAAAAAATAATAAGGATATTTTGAACGCTACAAACGAAATTAAAGCAATGTGGAACACTGTAAGAAAATACGACCACGTCATCACGACATTTTGTAGAGAATATTGTTTTAAAGGATAATAAAAGAGAAACAGGTAATCCAGAAAAAGTTGCGAACATCTTCAACCAACACTTTTCTAGAATTGCGGTTGATCTCACTAAGGGAATAAAACCACAAAATTCAACATCATATGCTTCTCAAAAAAATTCGGCACTGTGTTTATTTCCGAAACTTCTTCCAACGAAATCCTCAGAATAGCCAGTAAACTAAAAAATAAACCATCATCTGGTTTAGATGAATTTACGAATTGTTTATTTATTTATTTATTTATTTATTTATTTATTTTACGTCAAAAAACAGTTGAAACTGCGTATGACGTGCTATGGGGAGAAGTTAATTCTGTGCACATTTGCAAAATTCTGTGATCCCTACTCTAAGTCATATACTAGATGAATTTTGAAATTTAAATTAAAAAAACTCTCATGTAATAAAATCTATTTTCAAGGATATAAAAGCAAAAAATTTTGGGCTCTTATCCATGATGTCCTTCATCAAGGAATAATACTTCCTGCCGCAACAACATGGAAACTATAATTTGAATAACTATATTTCCCAATTAATTCTAGAAGATGTGCACAGATAATGAAGTTACATTAATGTCCAGAAGCAAAACAAGGGGCCACCTCAGCATTTGCTCAATGGTTCAGAGAAACTGGACGAAAAACCTGATCGAGATGGGGGTCATTGACCCGGAGGCTGTAGTACAATACTTGTTACAGGTTGTTTATACACATTTATACAGTCCAAATGGTAAATAATGCTTTATGTATCATTGTTAAAATTAAAGTTACTTTTGTTGTGATGTTCAGTATAGACTCTAATTGTATAGAAACAGTTATGCAGCAGAAACGATTTCACTTTGGATTTAAACTTTTCTATTGAATTTAATTGTTTAATGTCATCTGGGAGTGTGTAAAATAATGTACATGTATTGTATGTGGATTTTTTGTAGTGAGCTGTTGATACTGTCACCTGATGAATATCGTTTCTACGTCGAGTGTTATAGTAATAGACTTCGGCATTTTCTGAAAATATATTCCCGCCCTTAAGCAAGTCATTTTTTACAAAAACCACTGATTCGTAAATCAACAGACAAGGTAATGGTAAAATTCCTAGATTAATGAAGAGAGGCTTACAAGATTCACGTGGGTGGTATTTGGTTATTATTCGTACAATTCGTTTTTGTAATTTAAAAGTCTGGAAGCTATAAGATGTATTTCCCCAGAATATTATGCCATATCTCAGGCGGGAATGAACATTCGCGAAAGATACACAACGAGCAGTATGAAGGCTGACTGAATTTCCAAGAATTCTGAACGCGTAGCATAATGAACTTAATTTTGTGTTCAATTCATTTAAATGGACGTTCCATTTAAGGTTTGACTGAATTGAGAGACCTAAACATTTTGTAGCCTTAACATCAGTCAATGGTACACCGTTCATTTTCAATACTTAACAGAATTGTTTATTTGAAATGGAAAACTGCATTAAAACCGTTTTCTTTTCGTTTACTATTAATTTGTTATTTGGGAACCAATTTGAAAATCTGATATTGTACTATTTACGGTTTCTTTATTGCAAAGGATGCTCGTATCATCCGCAAAGAGAACCGTTCTTCCAATTCGAATCGTCGAGGGAATATCGTTTACGTAAAATAGGAACAGAATAGGGCCTAAAATCGATCCTTGAGGAACTCCACGTGCAATGGGCCTTGAGTCGGAAAGATGCGTACGTAATGTTCCATCAACCCAGTAAGGTATTTCCACTCTCTGAGATCGTTGTTTAAGGTACGAAGATAACCAATCTAGAGCAATACCACGGATTCCATATGAAGGTAATTTTGAAAGTAAAATGTCATGATCAATGACGTCAAAAGCTTTTGAGAGATCTAAAAATAATCCAACAGGTGCCTCAATCCAATAGGTGGCTCCTTTGATCCAATGATGAAGCGACATCTTTAAGAAAAGAAAATATGGCTGTTTCCGTTGATTTTGATTTTCTAAATCCATGTTGGCAATTTGAAAGCGCGTCCTGTTTACTGAGAAAGGTTTCCATTCGTACGTAGAAAAGTCTCTCTAATATTTTTGAAAAAACTGATAGAAGAGAAACGGGCCGATAGTTTTGAATTTCATTTTTGTTGCCTTTTTTGAAAAGCGGCTTAATTTTAGCTGTTTTGAAAGTATCTGGAAACGTTGCAGTGCATTAGCATGCATTAAATATGTGAGTTAACGGGTGTATAATGGCATGCGAACAGGTCTATAACAAAGAATCCACGAATTCATCTAAACCGGACGAATATTTATTTTTTAGTTTACCTATTATTTTGAGAATTTATGGGAAGAAATTTCGGAAACGAACATCGTGTTTAAAATTTTGGGTGAACTGTCTATTATTGAAATTTGTGGCTGAAGACCCTTAGTGAGATCGCCAGCCATTCTCGAAAAGTATTGGTTAAAGAGACTAGCCACTGTTGCCGGATCGTTCACATTTATATCGTTATATTTTAAAACAACATTCTCTACGGAGTTTCTAGTTGATTTGGTAGTATTTTTTATTATATTCCACATTGCTTTTGTTTTGTTATTTAGTTCACAATATCCTGATGGTTTTTCATGATTTTAGCCTGCCTTATGACTTTTCGTAACAATGTTTTGTATTTTTTAAAGTAGATAAGGAAATCTTGAGATACGTTATGACGTTTAGAAATGAAAGAAAGAATTTGCTTGTTTTTACAAGATGTCCTAATCCCTTGTGTTATCCAAGAATTGCTTTTCCGTGAAGTATTTAATTTTCTTTTTTGAAGAGGAAAGCAAGTGTTAAAATGAAATGAAAGAGTTGAAAAAAAGGAATTATATTTGTCGTTTGTATCAACAGTATTATATACCGCTTCCCATGACTCCTGTATCAAGTAATCAATGAATAATTTAATTTTACATTTAGTAAACAATCTAGTCATACGTGTATTATTTATTGTGTCAGTGTTCGCATTTCTTATTATGGTAAGAATTTGTGCATCGTGGTCACTGTATCCTACATCTTTTGTTTCAATTTCATAACTCGTAGTAGTTTTGTTAATTATAATTTGATCAATTGCCTTCATCGAATTTTGTGTGATCCGTGTAGGTACATTAATTGTAATGACTAAATTGAAGGAATTAATTAAAATGAGAAACTTTTCTTTCTCGAAAAATTCGACCAGAAAACCAATGTTAAAATCTCCCCATACAATGGATTCAAAAGAGTGATTGCTGACTTTGTAAAGAGTTATCTCCAGTTTTTCTAAGAACAAAATATAATCTGCAGCTCTCTTTGTTGGAGGTCTGTAGATGCAAAGTAATATCACTTTTAGCGAAGTAAGATATACAACAGAAATTTCGAAAATATTTTCAATCGAATACACATTTAATTCCGCCAAGGAGATGTAATCAATATTATTTCTAACGTAAATACAAGAACTCCCATATGTAGGACCTTTATGCGATTCTCTCTCTCTCCAATAAAAGCCTAAGAGGTAAAAGTTTGGAATTTGAAAACTGTTAAGTTCATTAGGAGATAATCAATGTTCTGTAAAGCAAAGAACATCCATTTGATTTAAATCGCTCTGTAAAGCTGCCTCGATAAACTGAGTTTTATTTGAAAGGGATTGAACATTATGGTGCAGAATGTTTATCTTTTGCAAGTACCTACACGAATGTTTTTCTGCTGCATCTGACTGTAGTTGCTATATATTTACTCCATTTTTACCTCGAGATTGCGTGGTCGAAGGTTGTAGTGTGTCCCGGCAGTGACAGGTTGTGAGGAAATTGGGGCATCGGGTGTAGATGTATTGGTAGTGGGAATGGAAGTAACGGGAGTAGGTTCAGAGGAGGAGGCAAGAGGGTTCGAAATAAGGGTGGGGGGTGGAGAACGTAAGGAAGGTGAAAGGGATGGATTTTTGGTAGGAGACTGCGTAGGACTGGAGTTGATGATGTATTTGCAAACTTGTTACCGGCTGCATGTTTTCCAACAAGGTTCATGTGAAGACCATGCCGGGTGAAGTGTTTTGCTGAGAGGAAATTAATTTAAAAAAGTGTGACATTTGTTTCTCTCAGTTGCAGTTGTAATTGTTGGTTTGCGTTCTTAATCTCGCTGCATAGTGTTGGTCTGTTGTACCAGAAGGGCAGAGTCGAGACTAAAATGTTAGTATTTTGGGCGGCATATTGTAATTTATTTACATGTTGTTCAGATGTTAAGTTACCGCCAAGTGTTTTTTAATTTGTTACGTCTACTTTGACGCAACGCGTCTCCAAGCCCCTTGGGGGCGTTGAGCGCTTTGCGCTTCTCGGAGTAATCCTTCCATTACTAACAGCGCTTTTTTTAGTAATCCTCCGTTAATATTGTCTGTCGCGTCTCGTCGCAGTCGGTAGTCAAGAGGACCGCCAGGTAGCATCTCCGCGTACGCGGCTCCCACCGCGCGGTCCTGCGTCACTACCAAGCGGCCAGAAGCAGGAAGGAATAAGGATAGGGGTAGGGTTCACTTCACAGCGGTTGGACTAGCCCTTGTCAAGTAGCCAAACTCGTTTTGTTGGAACAAATTTCACATGAGATTCGACGGGAATCGAACCCGGATCTCAGTGGTGAAAGGCTAGCGACTTTGCAATGAGCCACGAGTTCAGTTGTTAATGCCAATCTGCCCTCCTATGATAATGACTGTGTCCTGATTGGTCAGTGTTTTCGTGTGGGTGTCCAACTCTGCAGTCACATCTGCAAACCTCCCGATAGGTTTAAAAATAGGTGTGACTGAGGAGTTGGAGGGTAACTTCCTACTGAGAAGAGGAAAGATGGCGGCCATGACTATTAGCTAAAACATGTACCTGTTTTTTAGGCTCAGTAGGAATGTCTTTGTTTTCAAGTGAGCTAGTATGCGCAGCTTTACGTGTTTTGGTTTTGACGCGCTTCCTAGCCTGTTTGCTTTGGTTTGTGCATGTATTTGTCGATGGTAGAGAAGGTTGATGAGGATCAGGAAGGCGAGGAAAATCTGTTTCATAATCTAAAACACAATTTGTTTTGAGTTGTGACTGGCTGCGGTGTCTGTGTCTTTTGTACAGTCACGGGTGTATGGTTGGTATTATATGCTATGTTGCCGACTTGTACCCAACCGTCTGTGTAGAGAACGACCTCTTCCAACCTTCGGATATGTTGATCTAAATTACTGTTTAGGTGTGTGAAGGCTTTGAGAAGGTCGGCTTTGAGAGTAAAAAGAGTAGAACGAGCAGTTGGCATGTCACGAATGCGTTTTAATGTACGTGATAAAAATTGGAATAAATACAAGAAAACCCGGATGAGAGCAACAAAAACCTAGCTTTATATTTTAAAAGTGCTAAATTGATGTGTATTAAATAAATTAAAAAGCAAGATTGAATATAAAAACTAGAAGGTATGCTACACACAAAATCTATTGAAGCTAGTACTTACGAAATTTGGCAATGTGGCTACGTTGAATTTCGTCCACTTAAGCTTCAACTCTTTTAATACAATCAGTAGATTATACTTTACCGTAATTAGATAAAAGATAATACCTGAAAGTTTGTCTTCGATATATAGAATAAGATTTGAAACAAATTCAAACTTTGATACACCGTCCTCGTAACGTTCAAAACAACGGAATCGTCACTTTTACAGAAATAGAATAAATCTTTCAGAAAATTAATTAGCACAGTGATTTAATATTGGAAATAAATTGAACTGTGAATAGATTTTGACACTTATCACCACCTCGTAAATCTGAAGTTCGTTGAGGTTTGAATGTCCGTTTAAAATTCGTAATCGGTTTGTTTGTCTTGGTTATAGCAAAACAATCAGTTGAAATTATATTTTCAGCTAACCTGCAACAAGTAATAAAAGCACTTAAAACACACTAGGCACAGTCAAATCGCTAAAAGTAGTAGATATTCACAAAATATGAAGAGCACAACTAGATGCGTCCGTCTCGTAAGATGGCGTCAACCAGTTTATTAAAAACGAGTGCACCTGCGATACACCACGATACACCCATTAACTCACATTTTCAATGCTTCCTTGTGCACAGGAATATTTCCAGATATTTTCAAAGCAACAAAAATTAAACCACTTTATAAAAAAGGGAAAAAAACTAAATTCGAAATTAACGGCCAATTTCTCTTTTCTCAGTTTTCTCAAAAATATTAAGAAACTTTTCTATACGCGAATAGAAGCTTTTTTCAGGAAAAACAATGCGTTTTTACACGGTTTTTAGAAAATCGAAATGTACGGAAACTGCCATTTTTCTTTTCTCAAAGATGTTGCTTCATCAACGAACCAAAATGGAGAACACATTGGGATATTTTTAGATCTTTCGAAAGCTTTTGACGTTATTAACCATAACATCTTGCTCTCAAAATTACGTTATGGAATTGTTGGTATTACCCTAGATTGGATAACCTCGTACCTTAAACATCGATCTCAAAGAGTAGAAATGCCGTACTGGCACGAAAGGTCATTATTTATGTATCTTGCCAATTCTTTGCCAATTATGTATGGGTTCCCAGAAGGTTCGATCTTAGGACCTATCCTTTTTCTATTGTAGGTAAACAATATGCCCTCATCTATTAAAAATTGAAGAACAGTTCTGTTTGCCGATGACACGAATGTTCTTTGCAAAAAAGAAACAATAAATATTACAATTTCAGAAGTTTCGAATTGGTTTTGTAATAAATTAATAGTTAACAAAGGAAAACTGTCTCAATCCAATTTTGAAACTGTCTCAATCCAGTTTCAAATCGGCAATCGTATGCTCCTTTGAAAATGAACAATATGGCATTAGCTGATGTTAAGGTAACAAAATTTGTAGATCTCTCAACTCAGTCAAACCTTAAATGGAATGTACATATAACAGAATTAAACACTAAATTATGCTTATTATGTTACGCATTCCGAGTTTTTTCAAAATCTGTCAGCCTTCATGCATGAGCAGCTTGTTGCGTGTGTTTTGCAAATGTACATTCCCGCCTGAGATATGGCATAACATTCTGGGGAAGGTCATCCTTTATAGCCCAGACATTTAGATTGCAAAAGAAAATTATCCGAATAATGAAAAAATGCCATCCACGTGATCCCTGCAAGCCTCTTTTCATTGAACTTGGAATCTTACCATCGCCTTGCCTATTTATTTATGAATCTGTAGTATTTGTCAAAACTGACTTACTTAACGGTGGAAACATATTTTTATGTAATACTGATATTTATAGTTACAACACACGACGTAGAAATCATGTTCATCAAGTTTCATTATCAACAGCTCACTAGAAGAAATCCACATACAATACATGCACGTTACTTTACAATGCATTGTCAGATGAAATTAAACAATTAAAATTGGTGTACAAATTTAAGGTAAAAGTAAAATATTTTCTGCTGCATAACTGTTTATATACAATTAGACTATACTGATCGTCAAAAAGAAAAATAATGTATACTTTAACAAAACAATGACATAGTATAATGAATTAGTTTACATTTGTATTGTATATTTTTTAAAGACTTAATATGCCTGTAACACAATGTTCTTCAGCTTCCGGGTCAATGACCCCCATCTCGATCGTGTTTTTGTCCAGTTTCCCTGATCCTTTGAGCAAATGTTGAGATGGCCCTTTAATTTGCTTCTGGACGTAAATGTAGCTTCACTATGCGCACGTTTTCTTGAGCTTTCCTTTTGCTTGTAGTAGTAGTAGAGCTTAGGGTGAGATTCTATTTTGTTATCAATACAGAAAAATCAAATCTGCAGTTCATTTACCGTTACAAATAAGTTTCCTATAACTAGGAAACGAAAATATTTAGTTTTTGAAACGTGAATCTCTCGCTTTTATAGATTTATAATTATTATTATTACTATTTTTTCATCTTTCAACTATTAATAGCTAAATTGTTGGGAAGGGATTCTGAAACTCAAAGCGTGCGCGGATAATTTTCTCCCAATACGTCACACATATTTTCTTTACTAAATAAATATTATGAAATACTTTATTATGAATCTACAGAAAGCTGTGATTCAGAGCATGAGATTTTTTACTCTGAAGATGTATGGGTTCGTAAATAAATTTGTGTTAATGAATTATTTACTGTTTAATTTATAAATTAAATATTGAACTTTATATTTGTAGAATTGTTCACTCCCTAATTAGCTCTTAAAAGAAATATGTTTGTAAAAGTTATTGTATTATGGAAATCATGCTTTGATAGAAATATCTGTATGACTCCTAAAACATGTACCAGCAAGCAGTGAAGTAATAATAAT
The DNA here is from genome assembly GCA_011170035.1 of Teleogryllus occipitalis. NCBI lineage: Eukaryota > Metazoa > Arthropoda > Insecta > Orthoptera > Gryllidae > Teleogryllus > Teleogryllus occipitalis. The sequence goes on along the minus strand of BLKR01004099.1, from coordinate 76,687 downwards.
AATAACGGTAATAATAATAATAATAATAATAATAATAATAATAATAAGCATTAAAGATTATGAAAATGCATCGCAAACACGCAGCGTACAATCCTGAAAATGAGTATATCCTAGAATATATAGATACTTTGAAACAAAAACTTAGCCTTTACAGCCAAAGATTGAGACGCTATAATAAGAGTTTAAAGCGGAAAAATGATAACCAAACTTTCAATAGAAACCAAAAAGTGTTTTATAGGAGATTGAACGGAGAAATTCAAAGCATTGAGCTGCCAGGGAAGCCAGCTGTAGAAGAATTCTGGGGGAGAATATGGTCAACAGAAGGCCAGTTTCAAGACAACACATCATGGAAGAGTGATGTCACGAACCTTACTGCTACTATTAGACACATGGAAACCAATGAAATTTCGATGGATATCTTAGAGGCTACTATTCGTAAGCTGGCTAACTGGAAAATGTCCTGGTCCCGATGGGCTTCATAACATCTGGTTCAAGAGATTTACATGTCTCCATGAAAAGATCTTGACACTTGTGAATCATTACCTGAAAAATCCGGAAGAAACTCCAGACATCTTGAGTGAAGGTGTTACTTATTTAAAACCAAAAACAAATGACACTACACATCCAGGGAATTACCGACCAATCACATGCCTTAATGCATTATATAAGATCATGACTGGCTGTCTACATACGATCATCGAACAACATTGTACACAAAATAAACATCATATCGAAGACCCAAAAAGGCAGCTGCAAGGGCTCATTGGGAAGTAGAGAACAATTAATAATAGACAGTGTTATCATGTCTCAGGCATGTGGAAGAAAGCGTAACATGTATACTTGTTTTATTGATCGTAAAAAAGCATTCGACATGGTCCCTCACGATTGGCTCATCCATGTCCTTAGAATGTATGGTATAAACCCAATGATTGTGGAATTCCTAAAGTTTGTAATGAACCACTGGTGTACGAGAATACACATGCATTCAGGGAACAAGAGAGTAGTCTCAAAGATTTTGAAGATTAAGCGGGGAATATTTCAAGGAGATAGCCTCAGTCCGTTTTGGTTCTGCCTGGCCATTAACCCCCTGTCATTTTTATTGGACAACACCAAACTGGGATTTGAACTGAAAGGTCAAGAGAAGTGTGTGATCACTCATCTGGCATACATGGATGACATAAAACTATACTCTGGCTCACTACAGGGTCTGAAGAAGCTAATATATATCACTGAAAGATTCTCTAGTGATATAGGCATGCAGTTTGGCATAGAAAAATGCAAAATACAAAGTATTCAAAGGGGAAAATTCACAGACAGCACAGAGCATGAGACTGCATCAAGAGAATCATCACTGCATTGGGAATGAATGAGTTTTACAAGTATCTGGGGATACAACAAAATAAAATGATTATACACAGTCAGATAAAAGAGAAGTTAAAAACAGAGTTTACCAACAGACTGAATACCATACTCAAGACCTCCCTCAACTCTCGTAATCTTACAACAGCAATTAATACATATGCCATTCCTGTGATTACTTACTCATTAGGCATTATAAAATGGACCAGAACTGATTTGGACTCACTGGAGAGGATTATCAGGGTCCAAATGACTCGTTTCAAATATCACCATCCAAAAAGTTCTATCCAAAGAATAACACTACCAAGGAAATTAGGGGGTAGGGGCATCTTAAATATTGGTAATCTCCATGCAAAACTGATAACGGACATGAGAGAGTATTTCAATGAGAAAGCCTTGTCATCTCAGCTATACAGAGTGATACAGCAAGTAGACGAGAACTATACACCACTCAACCTTAAACAGCAAAATGTATTACATGAACAACCAACACAAGCCGAGCTCTTAGAACAATGGAAACAAAAAGCGCTCCATGGTAGATATCCTACAGAAATAGCCAAATCAAATGTCGACGCCTGCTTGTCGTACAAGTGGCTTAAAATAGGATATCTCTACCCCGAGACTGAAGGATTCTTGATAGCAATCCAGGACCAGGTAATTGCAACACGAAACTATCTCCAGCACATTATTAAAGACCCCGAAGTGCCTTCTGATATCTGCCGGGCTTGTGGTGTAGGCCAAGAAACGATCCAGCACATTACTACGGGCTGCAGTATGCTGGCCCCAACGGATTATAAACAGAGGCACGATATGGTAGCACGAATCATCCACGCCAAACTTGCAAGGAAATGTGGAACTGCTAGTGAATTTGATACACCTTACTACAAGTACCATCCACAAAATGTCATCGAGAATAACATCTATAAATTACTCTGGGACCGAAGCGTATTGACAGACAGTTCGTCATAACAGGCCGGATGTAATACTCTGGGATAAATCTAAAAGAAAAGTATGGCTGATAGACATAGCAGTTGTAGATACCAGCAACCTCGACACAACACACAAAAAGAAAATTCAAAAGTACAGGGAACTTGCAGAGGTTATAAAGGAGCAGTGGCATGTATTGGAGGTGGAGATTGTGCCGATCGTCCTCTCAGCAACAGGTGTGATACCTACCGTCCTGAAGCACTCTCTGAAAAAACTGGGGATCGAGACGAACATTATCATCAATCTACAAAAAGCTGTGATCCTGAGCACGTGTTCTTTAGTCAGAAGATTTATGGGTTCCTAAATAAATTTGTGTTAAAGAATTATATACTTTTTAATTTATAAACTAAGTGTTTAAATTTATATTTGTAGAAATGTTAAATACCATCTAATAAGTTCTTAAAATAAATAAATTTGTGTTAAAAGTAATGTACTACGGAAATCATGCTTTGATAGAAATATCTGTATGACTCCTCAAACATGTACCAGAAAGCTGTGAAAAAATAAATAATAATAATAATAATAATAATAATAATAATAATAATAATAATATAAATAACTCACCATAGGGAGTACACGACCTTGTCGTTGGTGGTGGAGCTTGAGTACCTCCATGAGCCTGAGAGATATGTCGGCAGCCTAGCTAATGGTAGGGCTACCCTTACGGAATATGTTGAAGATTAGGTTGAAGATGAGAGGTCAGAAGAAGAAATACTCCAGAGATGAGCCTCGACAGCATCTTCGAAGAAGAAAGGAGGATTGATGTTGACGGCGGAAGAGGCACCTCGAACACACTACAGCATCTAACCAGCAGCGGGGGACTGCAAAGAGCGTCGGTCTCCATTTTAGAGGCGGCTGCATCCACAGCGGGATGTAAGTAGTAAGGGAAGGATCATGAACCTTTGGACTTCCTGTTATCGGCCCACAGTGGGTTCAGGAGAGAAACAGGGCTGGCACTTGAAGCACTGAGAAACAGGCCACTGATAGAGTAGACGCCCGAACCTTGCATGAGCCAGCGAAGGAGGCTGCCGTCAACAGTCAGTGAAAATCCTTTATGGTTTAGTAATGGCGACTGGCGATCGGAAGGGCCCTCGGTGGGCTCTGCGGGGGATGTCTCGAGGCCACTGCGGGTCGCAGTAACGGATGACAGGAAATAACCCACGGTCTAAGTGTGATCTGTGAACTCGAACTTGCTTCCTGCGAAACTTCACTCAAAACCAAAGAGCAAAATGGATAAACAAGAAATGCAATGAATCTCAACGTGCCTTGTTTTACCAATGTCCCATATCTGGTCAGAAACCGAGCTAATGTCACCTTGACGACGTCTGGGCATCCTTGAGACCTAGAGCTGGCAGTAGCTCGAACCTCTTATCAGAGACGGACCCGGGATGAATTGAAGGAGGCGACGCTCTGCTTTTCCTCTGCAAAACGAAAAAAGGCAGCTCAGAATGCAAGTTTTCTAGATATGGAGAGAGCGAAACCCAGATATGAGACCTACCCCAGATTCAAATACGCTTGCCAGTCAACGGTGATACGTACTCATCAGTGGAAAATTCACAGAACAATATGCTGACATTCAGGGGAACGCGAAGTATGTACATCGGACAAATGATCCACATGGCACACATTGTGAACCACCTAATATCTCTGAAAACGATGGTCCTGTTGAAGGTTCATCTCTACTCAATAAAACTTCCGTAAGTGATGAAAATCCCTCTGCTATGAATCATACAATATGGACATGATACGAAATCTCCTTCGACAAGAGATTGAAAAAGGTCGTCAACTTTCATTCGAATCTCGTTCTCCGTTGAGGAGAAGATTTGAAAATGCTAAAGCTAAAAGAGTGATAGACAGCTAATTTGTCTTGAATGAGGTGGTACATACCCCAGGGTGAGATCTAGATATTACTGAAAAGTCACATCGTGTATGCAACTGGATCTCTGGTATCCCAGGTAATTTTAGGAATAGCCAAGAACGCTGACGGCCGACAACCAAATAGAGTAAACAGCTCGGTACCGCCAATGGCGAAAAAAATTATGAAATGGATAGCGGACACCCATCGTGAAATATCACTCTTAACCGAGCAATCTTCTGAACAAACTCACACCTCTTTAGTTCAACGGACGGAGGAGCTTGTCTTCACGATGGAATATGGCACGGCTCTTTGCAATATTTCTCGGTCGTGCCGCCAGATGTCGCATGATCGCGACCGTATCATGCAGTGCTGCAGATCAAGCGACATCTGGTGGCACGACCGAGAAAGACACGAAACCCGTGCCATATTCGATCGTGAAGACAAGGCCCTCACGCGCCGCGTTACGAAAACCCAAGTATAAAGGCCCATTCACAATGCAAATATAAGCATAAGCATGGCGTTAACATAAAAGTTAGGACTACGTCTACAAGTGGACTCATTCACAATGCGTTCGCATAAGCATAACACGTAAGACGTTAACTTAAGAGCTTGCAAGCTTCAAGTTTCTGTGCTTATGCTTATGTCAGACAAGGAATGAGCCAATCACAGTTCGTTAACTCAAATCGAGTATCGAAGTCGATAGGCGAACTATTCGTGTCGATTCGTGTGCTGCGTCTCATAGCCAATAGAAAGTCTTATTTTGCGTATGTTTATGTTCGACATTGTGAATACGCCAACTCTTCGCTTGTGTTAATGTCTATGTCTGTGTGTTATGCTTATGTTTGTGATTGCATTGTGAATGGGCCTTAATGGTAGCTGAGCAGCTGTAAGTGAAACAAAGCATGGGCTGCACGCATTAGAAATTATAAACTTCGAGTAGATTTCCGTGGATAGAATCGGTTGTTTGAAACACACGCGAAGATATTCTATCGCAATCTGACAAACGGCAAACAAACCGAAGGATAATAGAATAGAATAGAATATTTATTTTGCTACTTAGGAATACATAGAATATTTCCGGTGGTAGCGTTTTCTAAGAAATTTCTAAAAATACACAAAAAAAACATCAAACAACATTAAAATATTAACATGTTACCAAATACAATTTTACAAAGTTAATCTATTAACCATATTTACTTAGTCTAATTTTAAAATTTTTGACATTCTGAGGGAAAGTCTCCAGCACTGCAGCAGGTAATTTGTTCCAATTTTGTATCGTTCTGTTTACAAATGAGAATTTACCTACATCTGTTCTCTGTTTTCTTTGCCGAATTTTGAAACCATGATCCTTCCGCGCGACGTAAGTTGGTTTAGATAGTCTTTCCCGTACTTCACCCCACGGACGATCCCCTCTTATTGATTTGAATAATGCACAAAGACGCGATTTCTCTCTGCGTTTTTCCAAAGGTTCCCACGATATAAATTCAGAATTTGAACGTCCTCTCCTAACAAATTTTGCAGCATATTTTTGTACTTTCTCGAGAGATTTTATTTGCCCTAAACGATAAGGGTCCCAACATATGGAGCCAAATTCTAATATCGGACGTACTAGAGACGTGTACCCTAATTCCCTTGATTTTCCACTTCCTTTTCTAAGTATTCTAATTACAAAGTGTAATGCCTTCCACGCCTTCTTCACTACATAATTTACGTGTTCTGTCCAACTCAGATCCTCGTTTAGTACAATTCCCAAATATTTACAGCATTTGGCCCTCGGAATTTGGCCCCCCTGATTTCCTAATTTATATATGATATCGTCTGTCTTTCTAGAACGCGCGAATCTAATAAACTTGCACTTGCTGGGATTTAATTTCATTTCATTTGTGATAGCCCAAGATTCTAGCTTATCTAAATCAACCTGCAATATTTCTGTATCACTTGTGTTCTTAATTTCCCGATAAATTATACAATCATCTGCAAAAAGACGTATTTTTGATTGAATTCCCTGCCAAATATCATTAATATACGCTATAAATAACAACGGACCTAGGACACTTCCCTGTGGCACTCCGGACGTTACTTCCGCCCTCGAAGAGAAATTTGACCCGATTCGCACCCGTTGAGTACGCTAGCTGAGAAATTCTCGAATCCAGAGAGCAATTCTTCTGTCTACGTTAAGCTTAAATGCTGCCCCTCCTGCAAAAGATGACAAGAATCGAAACATTTTGGGCAGGAATCTGGGAAGAAAGGTCTTCCAACAAAGACGAATCTTGGCTCCAATCTGAAGTTGATTCTGTCGATGAACTTGTGGAAACAGTGGTACATATTCACGAATTATCGGAAGATGACCTCTTCCAAGCAATTAAGCACATGGGAAATTGGAAATACCCCGGGATTGATAAGATCCAGAATTATTAGATTAAGAATTAACAGTATTACATTCTAATCTAGCAAAGGTTGTTAATAAAGTTTTAGAAAACCGAAAGGAACTCCCGAGAGGGCTCGTAATCGGCATCACGTATCTGTTACCCAAACGAGAGACAGTTCTGTGCCCGAGAACTACAGGCCAATCACTTGTCTGTCAGTATTGTACAACGTTATAACTGCAGCCATAGCATAACAAAATGTACAGACATCTAGAGAATAACAATCTGTTGCCAGTTGAACAGAAAGGATGATATAAATGTTCCTATGGATACTAAGGACATCTTGCTACTACACCAAGTCACCTTGAATGATGTAAGGAAACGAAAACGTTATTTATGAATGGCTTGGATTGACTACCAGAAGCCCTGTGACAGTGATTCGCACGATTGGATTTTGAAAACCCTGGAGAGTTATCGATTTCAACCTACACTTATTGAGTTTTGCGAGGCTAGTATGACGTCGTGGAGCACCATGTTACATAGCGGAAAGGATGTAGTAGAAACAAGTATTCAGATTAACAGGGGAATTTTTCAAGAGATTCACTACCCCCTGTGCTATTTTGCATTAGTTTGATCCCACTATCAAGGCAGTTGTCGCACACTGACTTTAGTTACAAGCTCCATGGTGATGAAAAAACAGTATCATTTGTTTTACACGGATGATCTTGTGTTTGCTAAGAATCAAGTGATTCTCTCTAAAATGCTGTCCGCGTACACCAAAACCGGTGACGTCTGTTGGTCTGTGCACAGAATTATACGACCAAAAAATTCAAACTGATTGCACGATAGCGGCAAACAAACCGAATATTGTCATTCGGGATTAGGAGAAAGAAATCGTGTAGATGTTGCTGTGCCGTGCGATCAAAACGTCGTAACCAAGGAGGCAGAGAAAATACAAGAGTTTGGAAATCCAGATCTTCCAGTACTCCCAGTTTGGAAATCCAGTACTTCCACGAAAAAGCTAATGGAAGCAAGATACATCGGATTGTAACATACATTGACCGGAAAATTACACCATTGAATTTGTCTGATGAAAAAATTAATCTACAAAAGCAAATACAGACCAATGAAATGAAAATCAGCAACTGGAAAGAGAAGCAACTTCATGGACGCTACCCATACCAGATAGAGGGAGAACTAATGGACCGTAAGTCGTCAATTAAATGGCTGTGCTTGGGAGAACTTTTTGCTGAAATAGAGGGTTTCATGGTAGCTATTCAAGACCAAGTAGTATCAACTAAAAACTACCGTAAATTTATCCTGAAAGAGACTAACGTTCGTGATGACAAATGTCGGCTATGTGGAGAACATAGAGAAAATATAGACCACATTATCAGTGGATGCAGCTCTCTAGCATCCTCAGAATATACAAAACGACATGACGACGTTTGTAAAGTGGTTTATCAACAACTATGCCACAATAATAACCTTTTGACGGGTAACCGAACGCCATACTATAAGTACACACCCGAACCAGTCATTGACACAAATAATCACAAAATGTATAGTAAAAGGCCCATAATAACAGATAGGTCTGTATCATCTAATATACCGGACATTGTATGGTATGACAAGAAAAAAAAAGGTGTATCTGACTGATGTCGCGGTCCCGCTAGCTCACAACATCCCAAAGAAAAGAAGTGAAAAAATTCTAAAATATCAACCTCTGGCAAATGAGATAAAGGAAATGTGGAGCGACGTGGAAATGGTGACGATTGTACCAATAATTCTAGGCGCCACTGGTGAAATTCCTAAGTTCCTACATGAATCCCTGGCTGAACTGCAACTGAAGAAGGGGTTATACATTCAGATGCAGAAGATTGTCATATTGGACACATGTAACATCGTGAGGAAGTTTCTGAACATTGATGGTTGGTCCTGTGCTGATTATGACAGTTGGAATGTGTATCTCTTGTTCATGGTAACCGAGATGCACGAGTGGAAACAAGTTAAATTGTGATAGTGGTGATGATGATGATAATAATAATAATAATAATAATAATAATAATAATAATAATAATAATATACGTGTTACGTGAAGTAAATAAAGCCAAAGTGTTACGTAAAGTAAATAAAGCCAAACAAGTTCTTTCTCAAATTAATGACGCTTTGAAAGAGCACTTGAGTATACAGCGAAATCTCTCAGAAGTTCAGATCGCTTTATACAGTGCTGCAGTAACAGCAATTGAAATCAACGGTCAGAGAACTTATCATCCCAGACAATCATGCCGAGGTCAAAACGAGAGAAAACCCGCCTGGAAAAAACGACTCGAAAACAATATTGATGAATTGAGAATTAAAGGTAATGTTATTTCGCAATATTTAGAAGGTAACCAATCAAAAAAGGTCCTCCGAAAAGTAAACGCTATTGCAGCTAAAAATAAAATTGATATACACCGTCATAACAGACAAGAAATTGTTAACTTGACAGATAACATCAGACAAAAGATGAAAGTGAAATGTGCCCGACTTCGAAGATACAATGAAATCACAAAAAGGAAGGCACAAAACGCAGAACTCAGATTCCGTCAAAAAGAATTTCTGAGAAAGTTGAAATCTGATTCAAACAAGCAGCGAGTCAACATAAATGCCGATTGTAAATCATACTGGACAAACAAATGGGCTAAAACCAGTGGATTGGATGAATCTGGATCATGGATTAAAAGTATTAAGAAACAACACGAGAACCTGCCCCAAATGAATTTAAAAGACATAACAGCTAAAGACATTGCGAGTGCCATAGGAAAGACTCAAGATTGAAAATCTCCTGGACCAGATAGGATCCAAAATTTCTGGTTCAAGTACTTTACTCATGCTCATGAAAGCATTACACGGTTTCACTGAGGTGCTCAATAACCGTGAAAAAATGCCTGACTATCTGAGTGAAGGAGACACTTTTCTAATCTTCAAAAGGGGAAATGAATAAAATCCAATGAATTATAGACCAATAACATGCTTATCAACCATATACAAGCTCTTCACCTCGGTTATCGGTGAGAAAATCTACCTCCACTGTGTAAATAATAATATCCTTGAAGAAGAACAGAAAGGTTGTATTAAGAAAGCTATGGGATGTAAACATCTACTCATTATTGATTCTGTGGTCTTAAAGCAAGCTCAAAGAAAAGAAATCTCCACATCTGTTATATTGATTATAGCCAAGCTTTTGACTCCCGTTTCTCACAAATGGCTAAACAAAGTACTGTAAATATATATAAAATCTGTCCAAATGTAAGAAATATTCTTCAACATCTAATGAATAAATAGCGTACCAATGTACGATTCCAAGGTAATATCTTGGGAAAAGCTGATGTCCGAAAATGTATTTTTCTGGGCGATTCCCTATCAGCACTATGGTTTTGCATAACTCTAATCCCACTATCAACTCTTTTGAACAACACTAAATGTGGCTATAGATTGAACATGAAAAACACAAAAAGACTAATCCATTTACTGTACATGGATGACCTTATGCTCTACGCCGAAACCCATGATAAATTAGAATCGCTTATAAGTGTAGCAAAAGTGTTCAGCGATGACATCGGGATGAAGTTCGGTCTTGATAAATGTGGTATAATAAATATTCATAAAGGAAATGTACAAAACACAAACCAAATTTTCTGTGATATTAAACAGATACCACCTGAAGAAACATATCGCTATTTGGGAAACCCTCAGAACCATCGACTGGACCATAATCGTATCAAGGAGGAACTTCGAATAAAGTATCAAAAGCGGCTAACAAAGTTGTTAAACACTTACTTATCAGGGAGTAATCTGATTTCAGCTATCAACATCTGGGCTGTGCCGATCCTAACCTACTCCTTTGGCATTGCTAAGTGGACTGAATCTGACCTGGAGGAGCTGGACAGATCAACGAGACGACTGTTACATAAATTCCGCTGTCTTCATCCAAACTCCTCAGGAAAAAGATTATATCTACCTCGAACGATGGGAGGCAGAGGGTTATTTAATATAAAAACACTGTGCCTGAGACAAGAGGAAAAATGCGACAGGTCCTTTTAAACTCCGCCGACATGAAATTAACTGTTAATGAGGATCGCGGCTTCACTCCGTTGAACCTCCATGAACGAAATTATGAATTAAACATCTCTACCCACCAGTCGAACTTTAATGAATGGAACTTACAAACATACAATACATGGAAGATATCCAAAACTCTTATTTCGAGATGATGTAGACAGTTGTTCCTCGGTGGAGTGGCTTTTGGAGAAACAAATATATCTTGAGACCGAGGGTTTTATAATATCAATTCAAGACAGAGTTATCAAGACAAGAAACTATCGAAAGCATTGTTTAAAAGAAGATGTGGTGGATAAATGTAGGAAGTGTGGAGCTGTAGGAGAAACTATAGAACACATCACAGCTGCATGCTCTTCCCTCTCAAACAGTGCTTACGTAGGAAGGCATAATCAAGTTGCGAAAATCGTGTACAAGGCAATTGCAATAGAGAATACATTATTGGATGAATCGACGCCGCCATTCTATACGTACACCCCTCCTCCAGTGCTGGAAACAAGTTCCACCCTTTTGTCCTGGGACAAACTAGTTTTAACTGATCGTACTGTCGATTACAATAGGCCAGATATTCTCCTTATAGATAAAAAGAAGAAAGAAGGAGTAATAATAAACATCGCAGTACCATTACCCCAAAACATCAAACAGAAAGAAATAGAAAAAATTTCGAATTATGAAAACTTATCCTATGAACTAAAACATGTTTGGAAATTAAATACTACCAAAACATATTCACTCGTGATATCGGCGGAAGGCCTGGTCAGTAAAAACTTCCTAAAAACTTAAAAGAACTTAAACTACCCAAAAACGTTCTGAACATGGGACAGCGCGCAGTTTTCATGCAAACAGCCCATATCGTTAGAACATTTTTATCTTAAGTCCAGATATAAGATGAGGTTCTTCTTCTGTGACCGAACCTGTCCCCAAAACAACTCTGGTGAAGGTGAGCATTTTTACCAGCAAAAATAGCTGAGAAAAAGTAGGATGATGATGATGATCATGATGATGACGACGATAATAACAATAATATAACAACAACAACAACAACAACAATAATAATAATAATAATAATAATAATAATAATAATAATAATAATAATAATAATAATAATAATAATAATAATAATAATAATAATAATAATAATAGAATGCACTGAAATTAATGTTAATAAATTCTAGTTTACAAAACAAAAGATTTAGGTTATACTCGAATAGGAGTGCGGAATTCGTTTCCATGGATCTTTACGCATTGAAAGGAAGGACATGCGAATCGCAAATTTTAATATGTACTTCGAACCATTATCGAAATGAAAATATACTGACTTTTTAAATGTCTGAGAGAACAGTGCTCCTTTGAACAAATTTGTGAAAGAAATGCAATCAGAACCTCAAACCGAAAGCAAATACCGTTGTAAATAACAAGCGTGACTTAAAACACAAACACTGGCACCCGCACATTACAACCCGATGTTTCTAATGCTCTCGGAAACTCTTACCCGCACAGGATTATGCTATCCAATACTTTCCCGCCAAATGTGGTGACGTCATTCTGGACACACTATATATATTTGATAATGTTATCCATATAACCACTAAAAGCGCTGCCTTAGTGTTGTTGTCTGAAGTTTACTCCATGAATATTGTGATCTGACCTGCTGCAACTTAAAAGTAACGCACCGTACATGGAGTGTGTACCTTTCGTATTGTTTATAAAAAATAATTAATGCATACGTTTAACTTTAGGAGCAATAAGAAGGCGGAATAAATCGGGAGTTTGCCAAGTAATTAGTGGTACGTGCTAAGAATGCTAAGTAGTGTAAATAGTCTTTAAATTTGGCCAGTGTATTGATTACTGACTTTTGCACAGGTGAATTTTACTACATTTACAGTAAAACATGTGCCAATCTTGTATCTGTACTTTCCACACATAAACCAATGATGCCTTCTTTGAGAAAGAAGGTTGCTGGGTTTATAAGGCAGTTGTCAGTAACCAATCAATCGGAAAATGCCCCAACCGGACAATACGATGGGAACGTCAGTTCATCAGGATGTTTTATTCAACGTTATCTCAGCGGGTATGTATTTAAACAACCTCATGTTTGATTTTAATACAATTGAAAATTGTCCGAGGTTAGTAAGTCAACAGCCTTTCTTGTCGAGTCAAATAAAAAACAGGAACTAGGTTTTTGACCTAATATGTGAAAAAAATCGTGCTATTAAGCCCATTTGAATATAACTTAATTACTTCTATGAGACCGTGATTTAATGTATTGAAAGCAGTAAGAAATTGATAAATGACCTAAATTATGCTATAGAATTGATAATTGCTTATTCATATCACTTGTTGATTTACTAATGTGACATGATAGTGAGTGTGTTTATAGCAAAATATTTGAGTAACAGAATATAATGATATTTTCTAAATGTCTATAATTGTGGTATAAGTGAGATGAACATAATTCATGTGTTACTATTTCATGTTGTACTGTACATGTTGAAGCATATAAATTGTATGTTTTTATGTATTCTTCAGAAGTTGTTTGTGTTTGTGAAATGAATATGTATAAAGAATATACCACCCAATCTTTGAGAAATTTTCGGGTAGCCTTCAAATATCACGTATGTGGAAGGAGAGATAACAGAATGATTTATCCTTTTAAAGGGAATGTTTCAGTTCTTTTCCTTCTCAGAATGGTAGCTTTTGACTCATCTCTCAGTAATTGACTCAAGGATACATTCTCTTCCAGAGTGTATTGGTTGATATTTCACAATATTTTCTCCCAAGTGTATTGGATGAAATTGGTGAACAAATTTCCCTACAATTATTTACACCTTGTCAAAAAATAAGTAAGAACGGGAAACTTTCAATTCTTTGAGGAATTAATGTACATGGAATAATTGTGTCTCTTACAATAGTAGCCTAAAAGGAATAGTCATCTGTGTGAGGAAAATTGTGTATAATGGAAACAAATTTTGCTTGCATAATATCCTTTCTTTTGATAATAAACTTTTGTAAAATTGGTTGGACTTAGTTTCTGAGATTACTTTTGAAAAGGTTTATTGTAAATCATTCACAATTTTAATTTTGATTGTTGTGACTTTCTTTTGCAGCTTCAGTAATTGTAGATAGTTGTGGTATATTCTTGACATTGATATCTTTTTGCGTTTTCAATATTGTATTGATATTCATGTTTCTTGTACTTTCCTTTGTAGTCATGATGTTCGGGGAAATGAACCTGTAATTTTACATGGTCGGAATCCTCAAGAATTGCCAGCAAAATGCCTTGGCACCTTTGCCACTGGGACACATTCAATTGTTGCAACTGCAACAGGACCCGATGGAGGATTAACAACTGTGAATTTGCGGCAACGTCATTTTTCTACCAGTGACCCTGATGTTGATTACATTGACATTTTAGATCAGCAAGCTGAACATGAAAGTAATACAGGTAATATTTTGTGAAATGCTTCTGTTTAAACTATGTTGGGTTTCATTTTGGTTTTTATGTTGTTTTGTATTGTTGTTTTGTATTATTTGCCTTCATTTAATTTTTTTATGCCTGAAACTCTTACAATTTTTGTATTTTTATCTATTAGATGGATAACAAAATCTAGAAATCGGGATAAAAAAATTATTTTTTTCAACATTTCCTATCAATTAATAAAAATGCTAAATTTCATTGACTCAAATGTAAACAATAAAATCACCTCATTGGTAAATTTCAACCGTGTCGAGCAGGGTTGCAAGTATTTTGTGTGTTTGTCAAATAAAATTCATAATATAGTTATTTTTATCGTTTGAGCAGTTTTGTGCATGTACAGTTGTCTTCCAGTTTGAAGCAAGGGTTTTTGGTGTTTTTTCTGCTTGCTTGCCTTTCCATCTGATGATATTGTATATTGACTGTAATAGTGGCATGGGTCCAAAATGTGTTTGATATAATACACTATTTCTGAGAATGAAAGAAACTAGTATTGTGTTTCATATTGATGATTCAGTGTTTACTTATACCTTCAAAAGTTGCTGCTTTGTAAGCAAATTGGAGAAAAGAGCAATCTCATTAATGTAAATGTTTGTGTCTTTGCTAATATTGCAGTGAACAGAGTTATACTTAGGATTGTAAACAGTTTTGCTGTTTGGAAGTCTTGTAAACAGTTTTGCTGGTTTGAAAGTCTTTTGTATAAATCAGTTCCTTGACTGATGTAGAGAACTCAGTACAATTTGAGTGAATTAAACCTGCTCCTCATGCAGTTCAGGTGAGGGGAAAATCCATGGTGCAGTGTCCAAGGGGTAGTTAGGGGGTTTTGAGGTGACTCTCTCAGTGGCAGGGGCATAACAAGATACATAATGCAGCAATGTGCATAACATGATACATAATTAGAAGGTGCAAGGTGTAAGAGGTTTCATCAGTAAGGCTGCCACCTCTATTTACGAAGATATTAGAAAACTTGGAGTAGATAATAGTGACCTCATTTGATTGTCCTTAAAATCTGTGGTTGGTACTAAAATTAAATTAAATTATATTCTATAAACAATCCTTGGTTGACTATTAACTTCATTAAATTCATATTTATGTAGTGTACAGAAAGTAATAGTTTTAATACTAATCACTTTTGATCATACTAAGTATAAATTGAATACGGTATGAACGGGATATTTAAAAGTTTAATTACATTCATTGAATGATACGCAAAGGACAAGGAACGTAGATGCAGATGGTTTGATTATATTGCTAAACATATCAGTATCCAGATCAGTGCCAACCAAAGAATGTGTGATATAGCGAATCAGAATTCGTGTCACTCTTGAGAAGAAAAAGAAGGGAAAGAAGAGAAGAACATGGGGAAGAGGAGAATTATATTGTTTCATTTTACAGCAAATTATAACTTTTCTTTCTTTCTTTTTTTCTTTTCCCAGTGATTAAAATTACAAGACAATGAGAAACCTTTCTTCTAAAAGATTATTAAGTTGTGGAAAAATAGTGATGATTGATGACTGCAGTGTTCTTCTATTTTGAAAATTTCAAAAGAAATTGTGAATGGACAGTGTAATTGAGATAAAGCTTAGTTGAGTGTTTATGTTGTGCCTATTTATTATGAAATTATTTTTAATGTGACAGTAAACAAAACACAAATGTATTTGTTAAAATTTGACTGAAAAAGGGATAGCAAGAAGAGCTTTCCATCAACATCTTGTATGGCATTGTTGTGTCAAAATATTATTGTTCCTGTGATACAAAAGTGACTCAAGTTAAAAATTATAATTGTTTTTAAATGTTTTTCCTTTTTTTTTAAATTTAGGACAACCACATTTAATATTTCCTGAAAAAGGTACTGAAAAACATTTAAAAACAATAATAACAGTGACAACTAATTGAAAACTTATATTATCATCTTAATTAAAAATTATATTTGTGGTAATTGAAACAATATACACAAAAGCCAATGTATTCATGTGGAAATTGACACAACCTTAGTTTTAACAATTTTACTAATAAACCATTTTTTTGTTAGTGTTTTTAATTATTTCCTTTTTTAATAGGTCACTTTTGCATCAACTGGGCCATATCAATTAATTATACTATTTCTACATTTAATATCCTACAATATATTTACAAATTTTCAAGACATATGTTGTTTACAAAGTGCCATGAAAATCAGTATGCTTATCAGGCTTTAATTCTGAAATTTTATGCTTGTGTTCTGAAGTGTAATTTCATGTGTTTGTTCCAAGTTTATTGATATTTTCAATGTTCTATGACGGTCGTGGTCAGTACTGAAGAAAAAGTAGGAGCCAAATGAATTGGAAACAATTTTTCAGGCAGAAAACAGAAGGCTGAAAATGTATACATTTTATTGTCCTTTTTTACTTGGAGTGCTGAACTGAGAAAAAGAATTATCCAAATTTTGACGTAACAAGATTGGACTACAGTGTTGGGCCCTTGTTAATGTTCATTTTTATTTTTGTCCAAATAGTTTTTTGATTCAATGATGAATGAGTAGTGACTAGAGATGATAGAAATAGCAATTTCAAGAGAAGGAAAAGGTTTAATGGTTTACTAGGAAGTGAGATAGCTTAGCCTGCAAGTCTTATTTTATGTATGTTTAATAATTACTTGTCAAAGAGGAAATTACTTGTCAAATTATTATATCATAAATTGTAATGTACAAGAGACAGTCAGAAAGTAATGCCCTCTAATGTTTTCTACTTAATTAAAATTAATTAAGTGAAAAATTTGAATTTGGCACTATTTCTCAAACCACCTCCTACAATCCACTGCAATAGTAACTTTCTGCCTCAATATGTGGCAACACAGCAGTTGTTAGAAAAATGGCTGACATTATTGTTTGTAAGAGACCACATTGTGTGATTGAATTCTTGAATGTAGACAGTGAAATGACCATTTGATTTCAGGAAAGACTGAACAATGTGTATGGTGATGCAACAGTGGATGTTAGACAAGTTTGTCTTCGTAATGAAGCAGAAAATGCGACACAATTCATCTGTCACATTTCACTTTCTACATTAAAGAATTCAATCATACAATGCTGTCTCTTACGAACATCGATGTCAGCCATTTTTCAAACAACTGCTGTGCTGCCACATGTTAACGCAGAAAGTTACTACTGCGTTGGATTGTAGGTGGTGGTTTGGGGAATAGTGTCAAATTCAACTTTTTCACTTAACTAATTTTATTTAAGTAGAAAAGAATAGGAGGCATTACTTTCTCCCAGGTGGCCACTTTCTGGAAGACCTGAAAAACTGGGGAAAATAGGGGATTTTTATTGCTCTGGAAAAGTCAAGGAAAAATCAAGGAATTTGTAGAAGAATTGTTAGAAGTCAAGGAATTTTTTGAGATGGTTATAGAAATTATTCCTATAGATATTATTCCTTAAAAACATTAGTTCAGCATAATTTTTTGCTCAATTGTTATTTGGTGAAAAAGTATTGATAATTTGTACTATGTCACAGCAAAATCAAAGAACTGACCATTTAGTATCAAGGTAGGGTATTTAGTATCAATTTTTTCTTTAAGTTGAGGATGTTCTAACCTTGTTATCTTCAATTTACTCAATATCCTTGCTTGTTTCTTTTGACTAGATGCTTTCTTTGGTGGTTCACTCGTTTGACAATTTACTGTGATCTTCCTTAGATCTGTACATGAAGTCTGGCTCTAAAGGACAGCACAGCAATGTGTTAATAATAGGAAATTTTTGACACAAGTACTTATTTTTAATGCATTATTAAAATGTAAACATAGATGGAAGGTATGAAATTAGTTGTTTGTTTACTTGATAATGGGAAAGTATACTTTTCCTAAATATTTATGAAAGTCTTATGTGCAGAAGTCTTATGCTTATATCAGGACTTGTCAAAACTAATTTTCTGTTCAAATTCCGTAGTAAAACACTGGAGGGTCTTGACATTTGATGGCAAATGCCATAAATTGGTTGTGACATTTTAATCGTCTTTTAAAACATCTTTGAAAATGGATAGAACCTGTTGACTTGTATTATATTTTGACAAATAATATTTTTTTATTCTTGTTCACTTCATTTTTTTTTGCTCTGTGTACTATCTTCTTAAACCACTAATAACTTCTTAATTTTATCTACATCGATCAAGAATGTTGCCTTTCTCCTGCATGTTGATGTTATTTAGAAAGGAAAATCAATTGACTTAAAACAGGTTGACTATTATTTGCTTCTTGTCTCAGTTTCGTCCAATGACTGCATCTTCAGTCGCAGTTATGACAGGTGGTTCACAATTCGGCCTCCAGTTGCTCTTGGCCACCCCATTGACAACACTGTCATGCACATAAGAGCAGCTGGCTCGGTCTTTAGTGTTGGAAAACGTTCTGTCCACACAAGTGTGTCTGATTTACAAACATTTGTGACAGATAACCAACATGATGTGAAACTCAATGCTAATAAAGATACTGTTGAGAATTCAGAATACACAGGTAAAATTAGTTTCCAGCATGGTTTTTAAATGTAATTGATCTGTGGAAAAATCGCTTATTTAATGATTAGAAGTTATTGTAGTTTCTGAAAAACAATAATGTAGGACGTTGCATTTTTTGGAAGGAAATTCCAGGAATGATAACATCCTGGAGTATGCTAGTAAGAAGACTGACGAAATACATTCAGATCAAAAGGCCATTCCAATTAACCTCTCATGCAAGCCCTCCACAGAATTGGATCAGAAGCAAGATGCTAGTCAAACTAGAGAGGACGCTTTTGAAAATGGCATTATTAATGAGAAAAAATCCTACTTTGCAAGACCCCCTTTCAAAGAAGAAATTTGTCATGAAATGGACAGAAATAGGAATGAAGTGGGCTTAATGACTACTGACGTGAGCATGTCAACTATTGATGGCAGTCCGTTGGAAGATGATGTGATACCGCCTCCTGCTGAGTATGCCAACAGTAGCTGTGGCTCTGGGTTGGGCTTTGCCCCCATTAGAAAGTCAAAAAGTGCACCTCCACCGTTGTCAGCAAGTGGAAAACATATGGGGAACTCTCGGGGAAGAGTGAGTGGTGAGTGTAAAGAAATGAAAATCTGTTTTACTGTAATGGCATATGCATACAGCTTTGCTTGTTGTAATGCTTCGAGACATAGTAGTCAATAATTTGCTTTGAAAGTGAACTTTTTAAATTCATAAAATACAGATACTTATTCTCATACAAACAGGAATATGTGGAATTCTGAAAGTGTTTGCTTCACATATTTTTTGTGTATGACTTCTTTTTCTATTTGTATTTAAGTTAAAACTTGAAACTGTCACAAATGAAACTTCATGATTTGATACTCTTAGAGGCATGAACTTTGATTTGACACTAGAGTAGTAAAAAGTAAGCACACGTTGTGCATGTGTGGTTATGAGCATGTATACTTCTGTGTGTGCATGAATCTCCACACTACAAGTGAACCAAGTGAATATATGCTTGTGAATTCTTGTAAATGTAATATTTTTTGTGATTTGTGCACCAACCATTTGTTTAAATATTCACTTGATGTATATAAATAGTTGTTTGTAATGTACCCACAAGATGCACGTTCATCACGTAACTAGAATTGTAGTAAATTAGAATATTTTACATAAAATTTATGGAATTACTTTTATGTTGAAAGAGTGACAATAAGTCTTGATTGTTGGAACTGATGACTTCTGAAAAGTATTATTACAAAAGAAATTTCTAGGTCAAAATTTTTATTGACCACAAAATTCCTATTAAATTGAAAAACATAAAAGTTCTCAAGTGTTAGCTATTAAGAAATAAAATCAATGTCAGTGTTCAGAATTAAAACACCGATGTTTATTAGTGCATAATTAAGGTTTAACTGGCCAAACAAACTAAAAATAGTGACACTATAATGCATTGTTTGTAACAGCTCCACATTATTATACTACATGAACCTACTAAAGTGCTTCCAGCCAGCAAATTTTTCTTTTCTTTTTTTTCGCGCCAAGATTATAAAATGCATTAATTTGAAGCTGGGCATTAGGCATTAGGTGAAAACTACTCATATTTTTCAAAAACACAACTCTTCTTAAAGATCTTATTTTTTAGTTCTGATTTTAAGGCAAAAATCTCCATCTTCAATTTTGTAGTTTCTAAATGTTAACTTTTCAAAAATATAGAGTTACTGGAAATGAGACTTGCACCAATTTTTTTACGTCCTTTGATACACATGAGATGAAAATTTAAAGGGATAATTTGGGAGCTGTTATTGAGAAAACGCTTGTTTAAAAAATGAAAATTACCTATATTTCACGCAATTGCATGAAAACTATTAATGTTTTAGAAAAATTGTACATAAACTTATTTCAAGATCTGACTTTAAACAACAGATTTCATTAATGAAAAATATCTGTATCTTGTAGAAAAGACCCCCCCAAATGCACTTTCACAATTTTCGAAAAAGCTGGAATTACAATGAACATGAGATCTGCACCATTCTCTTGAGTGTCCTTTATGCTATGTAAAGACGAAGTTTAATAAAAAAGTTTGGAGTCCTTTTTGAGAAAATTTTGAAAATGTTTTTGAAGCTTCATGTAAAGTACCCTCAAAAATCAAAATATATCTTGAGTTCGTTCAGATCGATTAGGGATAAGATCATATACAATTTTTCAGAAATATGAATGATTTCGGCTCCAAATTTTTTCAACGGCAGTAAAAAAGTGGTGCTAGTCTCATTTTGAGTAAATTCTCTGCATTTTTGAAAATTGCAAAAAGTTAACAGTTGAAAACTATAAAATTGGAGATATGAGATTTTTGTCTTTAATAAAATCTGTTCTAGAAATCCAGCTCTTTAAAAAAGATCATGCACAACTTTTAGAAAGAACGAGTAGTTTTGGAGTAATTTGTGACAGAAATTTATGCAAAAAATAAGTTTCTCAGAAACAGCTCAATTTGTTTTTTAAATTGTCTCCTCGTATGTTCGTGATATATGATGGTAAAATATGAAGCTAGTCTTCTTTTTATCAAATTTTCCATATTTTTGAAAATTACAAAAAGTTAACATTCCGAAACTACAAAATTGAAAAGATTTTTCCCTCTGTCAAAATCTGTTCAAATAAATCAGCTCTTTAAAAAAGGCAACTTTTTGAGAGAAACGAGTAGTTTTTCATGTAATTTCTGTTTGAAATTAATACATATAATAAAAAGAACAATTTATCAAAAATTGCTGCAATTTTTTCTTTAAATTTTTTCATGTATAAAACAAGACCATGTTTGAAAGAATGGTCTATATCTCATTTTCATTGATCTCTTAATTTTACAAAATTAAGAGTTATTGGGTTGAGGCAATTAGATTTTTAAGCATTGGTTCGAAGTTGAAAGACTGATCGATTCAATGACATAGAGTAAGGCACACAGCTAGTTAACTTGGAGGATCTGAGTTTGAAGCTTCGGTGCAGAAAAATTTTTGCTGGTTCATGTAGTAGTATAATATAGAGGAGCAGTCACAAATAATGTGAGGAAGTATGTGCACTACTAGTTTAACTTTGGCAAAATTGCGATTATGGAAATTTTCTATTATCAAGCAAAACTTCAATTTTCAACATCAAGCCAACGTCTTTATGTTTACATAAAATCATTGGCTTTAATTTATGTTTAAAACCTTGATTTTTTTATACAAACATTGATATTGCACCCCTAAGGTATATCCCAACTCATCTGTTAGTTGAATTTAAATAGGCTCCAATATATTTGTTGGCTTGTACATCTGTGAGGTGTTGCTCTGTATTTGCAGTGTGATTATTTCTAATATTAATCATCATACTCATCTTGGTGTTTGTCCATTTGTTCAGTGTCATTATGACTAGTGCCCTGTGGAGGGGAGGAATAGGAGCATTGTTAACAAAAGTTAGGGAATTCTAAAGGCAATGGTTAAATTTGAAGATATAATTGTTGGAATTGTAATAGACATAGTAATCTTGCTTTGATATAGTATTTATTTTTTAATTTCTCTAACTTTGAATAATATATTATCATAAACATTGGTAAATGTATTGCATTCGGTCATTGTATTGATTGTGTTGTATAATTATTTAGAGTTTCTGATATAATTAACACTGTATTGGTATATTAAATAATAAATGAGTTTAAGATTGCATTATTGAATTTGATTGTCTGAAAAATATAAGGAATTATAATAATATTGAACAAATTATCTCATTATACAGTTGTACATGAAAGTACAGTAATGGCAAGAATTACAAGGTTCAGAGATATTTGAACTTGCATTCTTGCATTAGTTATAAAGGTATTAATTCAAAATTGTTCTGTGTAATCTTATTCCTTTTCTTATCGAGTCTCAGATCAGGGAATACATTCTTCAGTACTTGAATCGCATAGTGTAGGATGGCCTTTGCGTTTTTGTGATAATTGTTATGTAACATGTGTTGTAAAGTTTCCAAGATTACTTGTTCTTGGAAAATAAGCTGTGGAAAAAAGAAGCAGGAGGATTTAGGAAGGTTATAATTATGGGATTATTTTTCTTCTTTTTCATAAAATTACCATTTGCCTAAGTAAATGCTTAAGTACCAATGTCTTCTTTCCTCTTTGTATATCAATTTTGAAACATCTTAAAATAATTATCTTAATTATAATTAAATGGATTCAAATTCATTGATGCATTGTAGTGCTCAGTTTTTGTTTGTTGTTGAAGGCTATACATATTTGCGTTGCAGTGGTTTGTGTTGGTGGGGGAGGGTCTGTCTTGGGTGACCAATTGAATATTGCAATTTGTAAATAATCTAGTTCCAATTTTTTTAATTTTAAAAACTGTCTGTTTTTCTGCTATAGCTATATAAACTATTCACATTTTAGTAATATCTTATATGCTATTATTTCCTAAGTTGTTGGTAAAGGCAGTGATTTTATTCTCAAATTAATTTTAAACATGTTTAAACATTTTAATTCATGTCTAATTCACTTTTAATCAAGGCAATTTCCAAATATTGCAATGGGTCCAATTGTTTTGGGCCTGTGCCTCCTAGTCAGCAATCTCATTAAATAATGAAAGATAGGTTCCATTTGAAAATGTTTGCAATGTTTTTATATTTCATTTAAACTTATTTGCTTTCATTTACATAATGGTAATAGATAAAGTGGTACACTAGTATGTTACACTAGAGGACACAGATTTTATTCACTCTTAGAGAGTTAACCCTTTGCGTCTTTAACCACTCTGATTAAAAGTTTTTCACACATAATAACTTATAACATATATATTACTGTCTTGCATAATAAATAATAATTTTCATGATAATCTTCATTTGGCGCTACAATCCAATGTGGATCTTAGCCTGCTCAAGTATTTTAATCCATATCTTTCTGTCTCTTGCTTGTTTCTTACAGTTCTTAATATCCATAATTTTGTAGGTCCTGAAGCATGTCCTTTTCAATCTGATTCTCAGCCTTCCCCGTTTTAGAGTAGTTAGAGGCTTCCAGCTCATGATTTGTTTAGTACCTCTCTTAGCATCTATTTTTTCTAGATGTCCAAGCCAAGCTATCCTTCTGGATTTTACATCTCTTACAATATTTTATGTTGTATTACGGCTTTTAATTCATCATTTGTTTTTCTTCTCCAGATTTGTTCATTTACTTTGGTTCGGCAAAACCTTTTTCTTTGAACTTTCCTCTCAAATAGTGCTATCTTTTGCACTATTTGTTATTTAAGGACCCAAGTCTCACACACATATATCACTACAGGTTTTATTATTGTATAGTAGAATTTTTGGTTTTCTGGAAAGTGAAAATGTTCTTAAACGTGTAGTATGCCCTGTTGCCAGCTGCAATTCTTTCATTAATTTTTTCTTTAATCTCATTGTGTATGTTTACAATTGTTCCTAGGTATTTAATTGCAGTAACATTTTCTATTTCTGTGTTTTCATTGCTGCAACTATTTCAAGAACATTTCATATATTTGTTTGTTTGTTTTTTATAAAATAAGCTATTAATCCAGCTCTCTCAGATTCTTGTTTATACTTGGGTTTTTGTAATGTGG
This sequence comes from Teleogryllus occipitalis, assembly GCA_011170035.1. Lineage (NCBI taxonomy): Eukaryota > Metazoa > Arthropoda > Insecta > Orthoptera > Gryllidae > Teleogryllus > Teleogryllus occipitalis. The sequence goes on along the minus strand of BLKR01004099.1, from coordinate 52,504 downwards.
TGCCTGAGGTATTATCTTCAATATGGAATATGGCACAGCTTTTCATGTCTTTTCTTTCTCGGTCGTGCTGCTAGAGTTGCTTGACCTGCAGCACTGCTTGATACGGTCACAATTGTGTGACATCTTGCAGCAGGTGTGAAAAAGACACAAAAAGTTGTGCCATATTCCATCTAGAAGATAATACCTCAGGCGCCATGTTACGAAAACCCAAGTATAAGTTGCAGAAATATGTCCTTTAGACTAGAAATCCCTTTTGCCAATATTAAAATATTGTCAGCCATATGCACATACCTGCTTTAATCATGTTGAAATATTGCCTCATATCCAGTATAACAGGCATGTCAAGGTCACGGGCAAGCTAACAAGCTTAGAGCTCACGGGCACTGCCTGCAAAGAAATTGGTGCCAGAGTTAGGGTTAGCCAAAGTTAAGGTTGTACAAATGCTACGGAGTGGCAGGTATGTCACTGGATACCTGGCTCATGACAGTCTTTTGGAGAAGTTATTTGACAATTATTGTCACAAATTTACCTATATTAATTCCTATTTTCCCTTTAAGGCAAAGAAATGATCCATTAAAATGAAATAACACATCTGTCAGATTTGAAATTCTGAGAGTAAAATTTTTAAAAAATTGAATCAAAATTATCTTGATTTTGTAATCCTATTTACTTAACTGTGATATAACTGCGGAGGTGATGGTGTAATGATTAGTGTATTGGACTTATAACAGTGTTATATTGAGAGGTATAACACCCAAGTTCGCGGGTTCAAACCCGATCGAAGCAGTGGATTTTTAAGGGCGAAAAAATCCTTTGTACGCCTTCCTTCAGAGGGGAAGTAAAGCCGGCTGTCCCATGTTAGTAGATTTACTTCTTGTTAAAGATCCTCAAGCCTAAATGAAGCCCCTGAGCTAAATTCAAATTGCCTGTTTTGTCGCCCAAGTCTCCCCTTCTTTCTCCCCTAGTTGGTGAAAGGAGCTTAGCGAAATTTGTGTGGTCAGACAGAAGAGCAGGCCTCATGGCCTGAGTCTCGCCACGTACAATAAGGCATCAATTCAATTCAATATAAAACGATGAACTTTCTAAGTAAGATTTAATAGACAAATATTCATGTCTGTTAAAAGTGTCAATTCGTAAGTGAGAACTGTTAACTTATAGAGACTTGTTAATTTATTTTACATTATTGCTAAATACAATAAGTAACTGAATGATTTAATAACACAACATGAAACGTAAACAAGGAAAGAATTTGCCATTCAAACATATCCTGGTCACTTAGCAAAGATGTTTATATAAGGGAGAATTTTGTAAGAGAATAAACATCAAATTGTAATAAGTAGTGAAGAATATAAACATAAAATAATTCTGTTATTTGATAAAAGATCTTGCTAAGATATTTTCACATGAAGCCACTATTCATTGCCTCACGCCGCTGCAGCTTGTGCATGTACGCCCCTTTTTGGATTGTAAGGGGAAATGAGTCGGGAGTCAAGGGAAGTTGCCCGTGCCCATAGGAGTGCTGGGCACCTCAGGTTAGCAAAGTAGTTCATGCGAGCATGATTTGACGTGCCTGCAGTGTACTTATTATAGTATCTATCACAAGGCTGAACAATAGGGCAGATAGTGGGTCACCCTGTTTTACTCTTGTGTTCACGGGAAAGATTTCAGATAAGATATTGTTTACCTTTACTTTTGCTGTTCTGTGTTAAAGAAAGTTTAATGAAACAAATAAATTAATTAGGCACTGAGAACTGCTTTAAGCTATCATAGGTTGCTTTCCTATTGATGAATCAAAAGCCTGTTTATAATCTATTAAAATGTTGTGTATATCAATATTATATTCATTGCTTTTCTCATATATTGGTTTCACAGTATGTATATTGTCTGGTGGAACTATCAGGACTGAATCCAATTTGGAAATCTCCCATTCTCTTTTTAACTAATTCCTTTAATAAATTATACAAACATGTTAAGAAGGTCTTATATTCTACATTTAACAATTTAATTCCACAGACTTTTGGATCTCTCTTTTTATATATAGGGCATATTATTCCCTCTGACTGGTCTGTCAGTATTTTTTCTTTGTTTCCAATTTTGACGTTGCAAATTTCCAACGTTGCAGATTCTATTTCTTAAAGTAGCTCCACCTTTTTTAATTAACTCAGCAGTGAAATTATCTAGGTCAGGTGAATTATTGTTTTTAATTTTAATATTACTTTGTTAATTTCACTGCAGGTTGGGGGGTCGATATTGTTACCATCCTCTTGTAAATCATTTCCATTTGCAATTCGAGGTCCAAAATTTAGCAGTTCAAAAAAATATGCTGCCTGTCATTTTAAGAATTCTTGCTTCTTAGTTATTAAATTTCCTGCACTGTTTTTACAGGCTATCATTGGTTTATCTAGTTGATTGATATACAACAAAACCCCATTGTAAAAGACCCCATTATGAGAGAATCGGGGGGGGGGGAGGTGTGCTAAGTCCTCTTGAGGGAAACTCATTCTGTAAAGTTCATGTCTCTTGGCAACAAGGATGTAGCTGCAGTACCTATTGTTTTTAGTGTTTGGCCTTTGTTTCCAATTATTACTTTCTCGTACATGTGCGTATATATGGAGTAATATAGAGAGTTATGTAGTGTTGCGGAAAGTGGGTTTTGATATTTCAACGAAAATACACCTTTTAGGGTCCCTTGATACCGAAAAAGTGCTTTTTTAATGTTCATCGTCCATGAACAACACTAGTACCTAAACTATTTGTATGATTTTTTCCAAAATGAATATTCCCTGATCGATCTGGCACCAGCTCTGAGATTTTCAAAAACGTTCATTAATTTTTGGAGGAGGTACATTACATGAAGCCCCTGGGACGTTCTCAAACTTTTCTCAAAAATGACTCCAAATTCTTTCTTTAAATTTCTTGTAAGAATAGAGTGAAAGACACTTATAGAGTTGGCATAGTTCAGATTTTCATTCTTATCTCTAAATTTTTGGAAATTTGGAATTTTTTTGATGTTTTCCTACAACTACAAAATTGAAGATAGATTTGTCCTTCAAATAAATTTTTTTCTCCATAATTAGTTCTTTCATTAACTTTATGCCCTTTTTTAAACAATTTTAGTTTTCATGCAATATTGTGTCGTTAAGAAATAAAAACAATTTTTTGTATTTTCCCAAAAACAGTCCAAAATTTTTTTCTTTAAACTTTTGTCAGGGATAGTGCTAAATGTACTCAATAAGATGTCATAAACGCCATTTTACTCTATTTTGTTTTTCAAAAATTACACAAATGTAATTTTTTGATATCTCTCACACATTGTCAATATTTACATTAGAAGCAATTTGTTCACATAATGCATTTATAATCGCATGTGTTTTAAATGATGTCATAAAGTTCACTCAAAAGATCTGGATAAATGGACTCTGTTATCCAGTAATTTATGTTTTCTCAAGTTTAAAATAGCGTTGAAACCATACTAATCCACTGAAAATATGGTAACATTTCATTATACATATCAAAAACTCATTTCCCACTTACAAGAGTTCCTGCTTATAAGAAACAAAATTCCATTCCCCCAGCGCCTCTTATAAAGAGGTTTTGCTGTAGTTCTGTACATCTTTATAAAATGTTCGTGTTTGATTCCTTCTTTGTGCAGTTTCTATTTCCTGAATTCTATTCTCAAGCCATTTTTTTCTTTTTCTTTCTGCAAATTGTTCTTTCCTTTTTCCTTTGGGCAGTATATTTTTCTTTACTTGCTCTAGTATCCGTCTTCAGCCATTTCTTTCTCATTTTATTTTTATCTTGTACTGATTTCCTACATTCCTCATCCCACTATTCATTTCTCTTTCTTTTATTTTGAGTTCCAATTGTCTCAGTTGCTGTTTCTGTTATGAAGGATTTTATATTTTCCCCCTCTTTATCTATATCTTCTTTCTGTTTTGCATCCATTGCGCATTTTTTTATTAATGTTGCAAGTAAATTGTAGAAGCTTAGTAAACAAATATCAACATTTTGGAATTTGATAGATCAGTATTGCCCTGTTGTAATAGGTACAGTCATTGCTTAAACCTGAAATTTCTAATGCAGAAATATTTCGTGATGATTATGCCGTTTTTAGGAGAGCCAGAGATGGACACATGGGGGGACGTTTATTTGTGTTAAATCTAGTTTGAATGCAGAAGAAGCCTGGAAAGACCTGGAAGTCAGGATGTTAAGCATTGAAATCAAATGCAAACATTCTAATAGAACATTCGAAATAATAGGTGCATTCACGTCTCCAAATTTAGAAATGCATAATAAACTTAGTGAGCTAACGCTTATAGAGAATGATAAGAATAAACTTTGCATAATCAGGGGAGACTTAAATATTTCTCGTGTAAACTGGGCAGGGAAGGGGCGCAAGCCGGTGTAAATGAGTTGGTTTGAGAAATCAGATTGACCCAGGTTGTGCACGAACCTACAAGGGATGGGGCTGGACGCCTTTGCTGCTGGACGCCTTTGCTGCCAACTGCTGGACGCCTTTCTAATCCGACTGGAGGACTTGCTTGTTAACTGTGAAGTGGTACAGGGGATTAGTGACCAACTCGCAGTACTTTTAGAAATAGCAGAAAATGTTTCTTGTGTTGAAGGTTCTAAACCCACAAAGATCTATCAATATCATACGGTAAATGGAGAGGGTTTACAGGAATATCTGAGAGCAAATTACTCGGATTGGTGTAGTACGGGAAGCAGCGTAGAGGAAATCTGGGGGAACTATAAAAAAAATTGTGATTGAGGGAAGAGAACGTTTCGCGCTACAGAAATATCTTAAAAAGAACCCAGATCCCAAGTGCTGTAATGAAAAGATAAGGAAACTGAAATCAAAAGTTAGAAGAGCATACAGGAAGAGCAGGAGAAGTACAGAAAATAGCGAAAAATTCAAGATTCTCTGTAGAGTGCTTCTCCAAGAAAAACTGGCCGCACAGGAAAAAATTTTACAATGTATATTATCACAGTTTAAGCAGGGGGAAATCAGTTTTTCAAATGATTAAGAAATGAAATGAAATAGACAAAAGGGAAATAGGGAGGACATTCCTGTTTTATTAAGAGATGCAAATAAAAAGATTACAGAGAGCAAAGACAAAGTGGAACTCTTTAATTCTTTTTCTGACTCGGTATTTACAGCAAAAAAGACATCTGCTTTGAACAGGTTGGGAGAAATAATGATTACTAGACCACGTGATCGTCTAAAAAGAAAAGCAAGAATTAGAAAGAATAATTCAGTGGGCCCAGATGATATTTCAGGAAATTAATTAAAAGCAGGAGGTGAAGCCATGCTTCCGTATCTGTTACGACTTTTTGATATTACCTTAAATAATTCAAGTATTCCTCAGGATTGGAAAGAAGCATTTGTAGTTCCCATTTATAAGGGTTGGTCTTGATCAGAAGTTAAAAATTATCGGCCTGTTAGCCTAACATCAGTTGTCTGAAAGCAGAAAGACCACCTAATCGCAGAACACATTAGAAAAGTGGGGAGTAGAGGAAATTGGTAATTTGTGGAACAGCATGGGTTTAGAAAGGGTTGCTCATGTGAAAGTCAAACAATAGCTTTTTGCCTGGATCTTGCAGATACATTGAATGCAGGCGATGCAATCGAGACGGTAATAGACTTTGTGAAGGCTTTTGATCTTGTCCCCTATGATAGATTACTTGAGAAACTAGACAGAATAGGGCTAGACTCGAGTGATACTGGATATGGATTAAGGATTTTCTAAATAACCGCCACCAATGAGTAAGGGTGGGATACAGATTATAGGAAAGAGTTAGTGTAACTTCTGGGGTTCCGCAGGGGAGTGTACTTGGGTCTTTACTATATTTGGTGTATGTAAATGACATAGCAGAGGGAATAGGCTCAAAAATTAAACTTTTTGTGGGAGACTGCCTTATTTTAAGAAAGATTGAGAACATATTGGATCAGGATAAATTACAGAACGACTTGCAATGCTTGGAAGAATGGACAGAAATCAATGCTTGGAAGAATGGAACGAAGGTAAATCCAGATAAATGGAAAATAGTTAGTTTTACGTGTAGTAGACATAAAGGGAATCTAAGTATTTGCTTGCAGGCAAGATAATTCCACAGGTAACTAGTTGTAAATATCTGGGGGTGATAATTAATGAACAACTTAGGTGGAGGGAGCATGTCAATTTTACTGTTGTGAAGGTGTGGAAATCTTTATACTTTGTTATGTGAATGTTAAGTCAGGGAAGTAGTAAATCAAGAGAACTAGCATAAACAACCATTGTGTGTCCGGTATTAGAGTACGGAGCAGGGTGTTGGGATCTATATAGATAGGGCCAAATAAACTCCATCGAAAGAGTTCAGGAAGTAGCAGAAAAATTTGTTAAAAGGAGAAATTTGTTAGGAAGTATTTCCAACAAAGTATCGACATGGGGAATCATTGGTAGGGCATAGGGAAAAAGCAAGGTTGTGTATATTTTTCAAAGCGTCAGAGAAAAATCTGGCATGGAGGGAAATTCAGGAAAGAATGCATGAACCTGTTTACTTAGCAAGTCACGACAATATTAGAAAAATACGTCCAAGGCAACAGAGAACTGACATTGGAAAATACTCTTTTATAAATAGAACTATCAAGTCATGGAATAGCTTGCCTGCAGCACTAATGGTGACTTTTCCCTCTATCATCAAGACTTTCAGACTAAGATTGAATTCTAGTTATAATGTTGTAAGCGATAAGATCAGTAGTCGGTGAAGGGCCTCTGCATTTAGTTGGCAAGCCTTAAATGATATTAATATTGTACTATGTTTTGTATGTGTAGTGTTCTTTATTGTATTATATTATTAAATTAGGTGTGTAATAAGTGTGAAGAATTTGCCACCAGGCTTAATGGCCAAAGCAAATTAAATAAATTACCTATCTGTCTTCTCTATCTTCTCTAAACTTTTTGTTTTATGCTCTCCTAATTTATTCTCATTTCATAAATTGATGCAGTTCCATCTTTTTAGTTGAGGTGTTTTCCGATTGATACACATTAACTTTTGTTTCACTATTGTTTCAATCAAAAAATGGTGAATATCCCAATTTGGAACCTCTTAAGAGATCTGACATCTTATATTAGCTTTTGTTTAATAAAGTTTACCAAGACATGATCAATTTGATTGATAGTCAAGTTGTCTGGAGACACCTGTGTTCCTTTATGGATATCCTTATGTTGGAATTATGTCCTTGAAATTATCATTCTATTTGTAATAGCGAAATTAGCCAAAAGATCACCATTGTTTGATTCCTGGTGTAAAGTGTGAGTTCCATCAACCTCTTTCTATCCCAGTTCTTTCTCTACTTGTGCATTACAATCACCCATCATAATTAAGATATCATATTTTGGTATCTGATTAACTAACTTCTGCAGTTCTTCACAGAACATTTCTTTCACTTTTTCCTTTTTTCTTTTTGCGGTGGGTGCGTAATTATTAATTATGCTTATATTGTAGAACTTTCCTTTAATTCTTAACCTGCACACTCTTTCATTCACTGGTTTAAACCTGAAATGCTTTTCTCCAGTTCCTTCATAACTAGAAAACCAATTTCCATCTGACCCAATTTTTTTCAATACCACTATAGTATGGTGTGTATCCTTTCTTACTTATTTTACCAGAACCCTGCCAACGTATTTCTTGTAATGTCATTATCTTTGTTTTAGTCTTTTTTCATTCATCAGCAATATCTTGCATTTTCCCTGCCTGCAACATTGTAGTGATATTCCAGGTACCTAACATCAAATAATTAGGACAAGAGGTCCTTTTAACATGCCTATTTTGTCTTACATTAGTGTCTGGCTTATTCCAATACTGAGCTTTGAAAGCAATTATATTTTTTATAGGGAACAGGTTGCTGGCCTGATCCCAACGCCCATTTCTTGGAGGACCGGGATTTCTTTACGGGTTTACTCCTGTAGGAGGGCTGTCTTCACTATGACTTGGAGTCCCTCCGACCCCTTGGTTTTCTGTCAGGATTTTCCTTCCCTTAGCCTTTGGGGATCCCTCCCCTCCCCTCCATGCAAGGCAGCAGGTTGATTTGTGTTGGGTTTACTCCCGTAGAGAGACAGGCTTCACCACACCTTATAGAATTCTCTCTACCCATGGTTTTCTGTCCGGGTTTTCGTTCCCTTATCCTAATGCTCCCATTTTAAGGTGCCAGAGACTTGCCCTTGTCCTGCTCTCATTAGCTACTCTCCGCTCTCTCCCATCAGAGGGTACCAAGGGAGTGCTGCACGGAGAGAGCAGGGCTCGCTGACTTTGACCCAAATTGGGTATTCCCATGACAGGACAATATTTGTGGTGCTTAACGGTGTCTATGGACGTTGGCAAACCCTACCAGACCCAAGTGAGACATTTGACCCTCTTTCATGATAATTATGTAAATTAATTAAAGTTTGTCCACTTATTTGAAGTTTTTATGACAGTGAAGAGTCCAACTTCTTCAATAAAAATAAATTTTGATTTTTAACATTATTACTAGGGAGCAGATTTCTATGATTTTGCATATTTTTGTCCATTACTTCAATGCGTAGCTAAGTGAAATTTCTTGACATTTGGTTAGAATATGATGCTATATAGATTAATGTTTGTGCATATTTGGCTGATTTTTCCTGTTGGTGCATATCTGTGAAATTACAGGCATATATTTTGAATATTTCATGAAAATAGAGACTTATCTATAAAGTATTTCAACTTTTCACAGAATGTATTTATTTGTGAGCATTCATTGATTCGAAAGAGCTTGTCAAAGTTTGCATTTTTGTTTTCTATAGATGATAAAATACTTGTACAAATGTAGGATATTTCTCAATAACATATTTTTTAAACCAGTCGAAAGAAATTCTATAGGATATAAAATGTACTTCACTAAGGTGAATATTTACTTCAATTATTTCTCTCACGAGAAAGGCTTGATTGTATTATGTTTGCACAAAATATATCTTTTCATTCCAAGCATTCTGCTTCTGAATTTTATCAAGAAAAGTTTATAGAAGAAATGAAATATTGTTAATTTTAATTGCTTATTAAAGGGCATGTTTCAAGATATTTTAGGGCATAAAATTCCTCTCTCTAATTATTCCTGTTAAATTTGGTCATTCATTGACATTGTATAAAACTACTTAATTATTACAAGTAAGAAATCATTTTAATCCAGATAATTAGTATGTTTTTATTTTTACTAGCTTTGAGTATTCTATTATAATTTTGTAATTCTGCATATTTTTAATTTTGCTAATAAAAATTGCTTTGATTCTAATTCAAAAAGCAAAAACTGTTCCTAACGAAAGTTTCACTCTTTATTTTCCCAATATCCTCTGAGGATTTAGTGCTCATTTCTTTTTACCAGCTATTTAAAATTTAATTGTGTGTATGATTAGGTTTTATTTAAATATTATTTGTGTTTCTGAAATTAAAATAATCGCTTCTTTTGTTAAAAAAATAATGGTGGCTGTTCCTACCAACAATATGGGTACCAGATAACAGAAGATATAGAGGGAGATCAGGATTTTCAATAGATATTCTACGTGGTATATAGGTATGCACTAAGAAAACAGATCTATGAGGGAGCCAACTAATTCTAAATAATAAATAAATGCAGTAAAACTTCATTTATGATTTTTCAGGGACTGAAGAGTATAACTCAGAAAAAAACAACTGAAAAGTGAAATCTTGCTACAAAAATAATATCTCAATATTTTGACAATACTGTTGTGTTAGAAAGTATTATGCAGATATTATTGTTAATACATAACTTTTTCAAAAAAGAAAGTTCTCACTTTTGAAAAGAGTGTGATCTTAGACCATTAGCTTTTCTATGCACTTAAAGTATATACATTTCCCCTTTTGATGTGACAACTGCCCCATTATCGTCCCCGTTAATTAATTCACATATTTTTTACAAATAGGCTAGATATTTACTGTGCAATGTTGACAAACATTTCACAAAGGCATACCGGGCAACATGCGAACATTACTCAAAGCCTTAGGGACTGTTGCTCAATAGTGTCATTATCCTTCCACTCTGTGATTTTGTTCTGTGTCCACAGTTTCTGTTAGGTCTTGCCTACCAAAAGAACTAAACAACCTGAACAGTGAACTAAACACAGATTCCTTGGGCTCCTCTAGGATGATGTAATCGTTCTCACTTACCAGTCGTCTATATTGAATGAATGTAAAAAGCCTATCTGAAATAATTTAACATGGGAAGTATGAATTTAGAAGGGATGTATAAAGAACAAAGCATACTCACCAAAAACTTATAAGTGCAAAATGTATAAATATAGTTTTACTGTAATTTTTGAAAAACAGGAGGAAAAAATACAAAATCTTACGCATATTTCCATGTGACAAATTTTAAAATGCATACTCATGTTATAAGGCAATAGAGTTTGTGTTGTAAAATGACAAACTGCATATAATTGTTTTCAATAATAGGTATCCTTATTTTAAAACAATGTGTAAGATCATATAGGTGTGTTAAGATACTTCAAATTACTCGGTTACATGCTGCAGACTGAAAACGCTACCATATGGCTTGCAAATAGGCTAGCAAAAATTTGATTTGTGTACGAGTGTTAAAATTGGTTTTGAATAAATCACAAACATTTATAGTTTTATTTATTTACTTATTACTAGACACCAGATATTTAGGAAAATGACTATTTTATTCTAGAGAACGTATTTCAAGGCTGATAATATATGTGCATGAATCATGACCAATGATGACATGACAAAGTTTTATATTGCTTATGGTTGCTTTTTTTGCCTAATTACCTGTTTCTAGAATTATTGCACTTTTTGCCTCTTGTGTATTACTTTTACATACAATTTTAAGATATCAGAAAATCAGCCATGGTCCAACGTGACCATTCATTAAGAAACCTTCAATTCATGTCTTTGTGGTTTCAAATACGAGAGAATTCGTAAAAGTATACCGACCAATTTTTTTCTATTTCATAAATACCAGCCTTGGGCAATTGACAATACGCCAAGGGAACAGAAATTTTAAGTGGAAATAAATGTAAATTCCCAGAAGATTTCAATATTGCTAATGTTGAACTTGTAAATTCTATGCCAGTCACATCAGTAAATGTTGAAAGATCTCCGCATTCAAACTGATTTTTTCTCCCAGTCGTCGCAAATTTAAAATGATGATCCTTGAAAAGTTACTGATAATATATTGCAATGCAAACTATTGACAATAAAATGCTGAGAAGGTGTAAATATATAAATCTAGCTTTACATTAAAATGTAAGTACTTGTTTTGTACGTATAAGTTGACAAAATAATAGACAAAAATTACCAACAATTTTTCATTTTATTGTCCATGTAACTTATAACTGCTTTTTTTCTCATTCTTGACATTTTCAGTGCCTTTTTAGGCACCTAAAATACGATTTTTTAGTGCCTAAACATCTGATGTCTACTTATTACCAATATACAATTTGTCCGTTTTTACAAATTACTTCCATAAGTAACTCGTTCAATCGTATTAAGACATACTACAGTAGGATACAGTTTACAGTTTATCAACCCAATGAAAGCATTATGTAATAAATGGAAAAAATAAAATTCCACAAGATTTAGCATGATCATTAGTATCTGTACAATGAGCCTCTTAACATCTCTCAAAAACTCTGCATCTATACTTTCAATTATTTCCAATTCCGTACTGTGAGCAATCCTGCACATTTTGTTAATTGGAATGTTTGCCAAATGTAAGTTTTTGTACCGACAACACAAAAATAGGTCTCTTGATCTTGAATGGAATGATTCCCTAAAGTCCAGCTGTTCGTATAAAAATGGGCAATTGATAATGCCGTTGAGTACTACTTCAGAGAAACCAAATCAACAACATTCCTAGATGATCTGAGAGTTGCAATACAACACAATGATATTTTTCCTTATTTGTGATTGATAAAGGGGTCTGCAAAACTCCTATAGTGCATGTGCAATTCTGCAAAACTTTGTGTTGTACAGTTTCTAATTGATTTATATGAATAGCAAACAATAGTGAACATACTATAGATGAATACATCATCACCAGCTTTATAATTGTCAAATTCAATAATCTCTAGGCCCTCAACAAGGTTAATTCATTATACATTCTTCTAACCAGTCCCAATAATTGATTTGCTCTGCTAACCATTAGATGTATGTGGTCTTCAAAAGACATTCTCAAGTCAAAAAACACTCGAAGATCTCTTACAAATGATACCCTCTCTGGAAACTGTGAAAGTTATAGTATTTCTTACTGAAAGTGATAGTTTTACTCTTATTTGGATTAAGTACTAAATCATTATCAATGCACCAAGCGGCTAAGGAATTCAGTGCATTTTGTGAATCTCCTATGTCCTGTGTAAATGTTTGCTTTTTTATACAACTTTTCAGATCTGTAAAAGCAGATATTCTACATTCTTAACCTCATACCTATGTCATCAGTGAAATCAAAAAGAGAATTGGACCCAAGTGAGACCCTTGAGGTACTTCCAAGGAAGCTTTAATTGCACGAGACATTAAATTTCTGCTGTAGGTTGCATATTGAACTCTTCCAGTAATATAACTGTTTAACCACTAGCAGTAGATGATAAATCCCAAATAGTTGAAGTTTAGAAACAAGTATTGAATCATTGACCGAATTGAAGGCCTGTAAGCACACTCAACTGTAAATTTATTATCCATAGCCTTAAGAACATAATGAGTGTAGTTAACCATTGGAACCAGTGAAACCTCTACATTCTTCTTTCTCAAAAACCTAAATTGTCTTACTGAGATAAAAGGACATCCAATTTTGTCCATGAAAATAGATTCAAACAATTTAGGTATAATGCTCAAGATTGTCAATAGCAGTATAATTTGAAATACAATTCCTACTGCCATTTTTATAAATTAGTAGATGGAGGAGGATTTCCATTCGTCAGGAAATGTTCGTTTCTCAAGAGATTTATCAAAAATCAATATTAAGATTTGTGCAAAGACAAATTTACAGTTTTTAAAAAACGGTACATCTGGGCTTGAATTATACTTTAAATCAAGGTATTAATCTTGTGGAAAATGACCATGAGATCTATATTGATACCATTAACCACATATGGAGGTTTATCTACCAGTTTAATAGACCATATTTGTGCGTTGTCAGTCAAACTTGCGAAATAAGAGGCAAAACCATCTACTATAGATTGAGTATTAATAATAGTTGTCAAATTCAATTGTATAACTAGTAATCATCCTCTATTATTCCTTTTAGAATTAACAAGCTTCCAAAAGCTTTTCTGATCATTGGAATTGGAGGAAACATGCTCATTAAATTTAGCGAAAGTTCTATTGGCTAGGCATTTGCATTTATGTATATATTTATTTATATTAAGTTAAATCTAGTGAGTTTTCCCTATTACAGGATTATTTCAAGAAGAAATATTAATTATTGACTGTGGATGGTTTTGCCTCAACAATAAAATCTATGTGAGCAATAAAAGTAAGCTTACTGTCCTTGATGACACTTGATCTCATAGTAGTTCATTCCTAGATCTCCATGTTGACAGTTCAACCTAGAATGTACTTTTACAGACAAAGAACTCAATACATCAGAAAGCATCATTTTCCATTAGAACTTTATCTTCTATAGAATACTTCCGCAATATATTTTCCTTTGCATGATAAGGTCTGTGGGTGTTTGCATTCATACATACATGCATACACACACATGATCAATGTGAATCATTCACTAATGAATGAATGTTATATGTCCCAGATGATTTTTTGCTTATGGCTGTAATATTTGTGTTCTTTCAGACCTGATGTCACCATCCCATGCCAAAACAGAAGAAATAGCTGGTGTATGTGACTGGTTTTGTCCACATGATGATGCATTTGGAGCTGCTACTACTTTATACGAGCGGCATCCTATTACCAATGAAAATGCTGGAAATCCTATTGCTGACTGCTTTGCTGTGGTAGCCCGTGAGAACAGCGCCATTCTTGCTTTGGCGGATGGAGTCAACTGGGGCGAGAAGGCCTGTGTGGCAGCTCGAAGTGCCATTCATGGTTGTGTGGAGTACTTGAATAAAGCACTCTTCACACCTGGAGTAACATCTGTTTCTAGTACTACAGTATGTTCACTTTTACTCATGGTTTGCTCCTCTTTTCGTCATGTCTCTCTTTGTTTAGCAGTTTTATTCTTGTCCTTTATCATGTTATACACTTTTTGAAATGTTTATTTTGTCGATGAGAATATTAGTAACTTAGTAAAATTTCAAATAGTATTTCCCAAAATCAACGGTTTTGGAATTAAGACATATCAGCAGCAGTCACATGGTACAGTTCAACCTTATATTTATACATTACAGGTTACAGCTATACACACTTGCCCTTGCAAAAATATCACTTAGTGCCATTCACTAGCACGTATTATGGTTCATTCAGACTGGTAGACAATTTTTTTGACAGCTTCTAAAACAGTTGATCATTTGCAAAGACTCTGAAGTGCATTCTTCTCCCAGCCATATGGGCTGGAGTGCCGACTTTTAATGCCTCAAAGTGTCAGTTCAATGTGTATAGTTGGAGGTTAGAGAAAGCTTTCACAAGTGATTTACATTGTTCCAATTTTTGCTAAAAGAATATGAAAGAATTAATACAAATGATGTCGAAAAGCACATGAGTCTGTGTGTACACATGAATTAGGTCCTCAAACAGATGTAAATGGACAGGCTATTAATACCATATTTCAAAGAGCCCTTGAAGTTTACTTTTAATCATGCTTTTAATGCCTTTAACTCACAATTGACTAAATTTTACTTGCAGTATTATGCTTATAAATATCATTTCTTAAAAAGGAATTTTTAAATTGTACTTTTCTTACATTCTATCTAAATAAATAAAGCTTATCAAAAATGTCTTCATATAATACATGGATTTCATGGAAAACCTTTCACAGTTCACAGAATGTCAGAAATAATTGAGGGTAAAACTGCTCAGGTCAAGATGTCAAGATAGTCAACATTTGTGAAATAAATGTGAATCATTTCAGCAGGTTAATCATTGACCATGCCCTCTAATTTGATTTGGCATCAATGACCAAAAAAATTCCTCACATGGCTCTCCTAGTTCATAAGGCCAACGAGGGCTTATCTGGCATTTGTACCTACAATTCACTTTGAGAATCCTGCTATTGCTCTTGGAAGATCTGTTGTGTGGCCACTGGATCACCTGTGTATGACTAGCTGGAGGTGCTGGATCAGTTTTTCCTTGCTCAGTGTCTTGCTTTCAGTTCTGTGCTGATGCCACATATGGAAATCTTGTTTAAATACAGGGTTTTGGAGCTAGCAAGCAGCCTGGTACACATTCTTGGTATTTACTTGCAAATAGGATTTCCAGTCATGAATAAAGAAAACCAAAATTAAATATTTTAATATAAACCGTACATCATTAGCAAAATAATGTTGACTGTCAAGTAAGCTACATCAGTAGCCAATTTGTTATATTATCCAAAGATTTTAGGGAAAATCTCATACGACCTTGGAAAGCTATCTTAGGGATAGAAAACAAATAGTAAAAATTGGGAACTACGGAAGTACGGAACAAATACAGTGTTGTGGAGTATCATAGGGCACAATACTAGGATCTGTACTTTTCACCTTGTACATGAACAATATTTTTAACAACTTCAGCCAGATAGAAATAATAGTTTTTGTGGATGACACAGTAGTTATCAGTAGTATACACAATCAAATCTTGAATGCCCTCAGAAAACTACAAGGCTAACACTACCCAATGAAAAAACTGGCCATGTGCTTTTCAGCAAACCATCTAATGGAAAACACAGGTGAGACAGTCTAATTGACTTGTGGCACTATGCAAACAGTACTCCGGAAATTTACAACATAAAAATTCATGAGGCATGTTGACGTGTGGATCTCATTTGGTTCCATCCCTTTGTAGTAATTTGTTACCATAATAAAATTAAAATTAGCAAAAAATATTGAGTGTTATTTGTTTTTCCTGGTAGTGTTTTACTGGTTTATACTGGTTCAATTAATTGGATCTTAAAAACATAAGGGCCTTTTCTGTGTTTTAATGCTTATTTTTTTGAGCCTATTTTTGAGAATTCTTAGCGCCTTTTTGCCTGCCTATTTTCCATTTTATAGTGCCTATCAATCCCCTGTCGAATCGTAACCTAATTCCACTTCAATCCTTCTAATATCCCTTGTACAATAACATGATTTTGTTCTATTTACTACTAACAAGGGGTTATTCACAACCCCATGTTTTATGTCCAGGACTTAGGCAAGGAAAATGTCAGGAATAAATCTAAATTATTGGAAACCTTTTTATCAGAATTTTAAAAACAAAATTCTTGCTTATTTTGATTTCATTATAACTTTATCTAGGAAGCACGATGAAATTTCTTTTTTATTTTTCTGAAGAGTTCCAACAATAGTTAGATTGTACTTGTTCAACATGTCATCAGCCAACGGAACAGACATAAAATAATTGTCATTGTTATATTTCTATATGTACCATGAATAAGATGACTTAGTGTTCTGACAATGCAATGGTAGAAAACCTTTATTTCCCAACTTTTCCTTGCCAATGTGAGAGAGAGCATCTTTCATATAAAATATACGGGAATCACTGAGAGTCATAATTTTTATGCCATATTGGTCAGGTTTCGAAGGAATATAAATTTAAAAGGGCAGTTACCTTTAAATCCAAGGAGTTGCTCATCTACCATGCAATATTTGGGGGGCTATACGTAATCTTTACATTCCAAATGAATGTATCCAAATATCTATTACTGGAGTGAATTTGTCTTCTAGATTTCTGACTTTCCTGTCAGCAAATTTTATACACGTAATTAGAAATTTGAAACATGCCCCCGGACATAATACAACTGTATATTTCTGGTCCGAAGGGTCCCCACATTTCACATACTGTCAAATGTCCATCTTTGCTACATCTGGCAATATACAGGAAGCCAATGAGAGCGAATATTTCTCTAAAATTTGTTGATCCCACATATCTGCAATCTTTGTAATGCACACCCCTCTGCTCTATTTCTTTCTTAGTAAAATCAACAATTGTATCTCGGAGATTACTGAACGAGGGATTCCAAGCTTCTTTTTCTTCACTCACATTTTTTGCTGCTCCCAGAACACGCAAATATATATTTCTTTGCAGTGTATGAGAGGAAGGTGGCTCTTTCTTTGACCAAATATAACCATTTCTTCCTTTCCTTACACAATCTGTGTTATCTTATAAGTGTTCTTCACTTTCCTTTCTCTAATCTGATATTTCATATTCAGATTCTTCAACAACGTAATCGTCATCAGTGCTATCACAATCTGAATCAAACTCTCTGACATCATCATTCAACCATTCCCATAAAATATCAACATCCCGGTCTAAAGAATTTACAGATGTTTTGTGCGTTTTGATGGTCCTGCACTACCATTATCTACATTGTCGCTCATTGTGAACCCTAACTATTCTCACCTCTTATCACCAAAAAATACACATCTTTAACACTAACAAGCAGTTAGGTACCACCCCAGAAACAAACTCTCATACAACTTAACTCATTCCAGAAAATGACAACAATTAACAAGCGAGATGAACTGTATTCAACTAAGAATACAGAACAGCTCAGTGCAGCCAACCACATCATTTGCTAATAATTAATGTTTCATTTTTCTGTGGGGTTACTAGTATCCCCAGTTAGGGTATACATAAGATTTTTGGAGAAGACAGTTTTATCATTTGAAGACAATATTTTATAGTGTTATAGAATATAATGAATTTAGTTCCTCCTGAAACAATAATTGATGTTAACAAATAGATAAAATTGGATACCTGGGAGGGGTCATATGGGAGAATTTGGACCTCAGGCTTGATTATTTCATGTATGGTTTTGTTTGAGAATGTTTTAAATCCTTGTGATTTTCAGTACCTTATCCATAATCTGCTCATGTTGACAAACTACAACGTGCCGCCCAAAACACGAACATTGTAATCTCGACTCTGCCCTTCTGGTACAACAAACCAACACTGTGCAAAGAAATTAGACACGCAAACAACAAATTAAAACTGCATCTGAGAGGCACACATGTTAAATTATTTGAGCTTAACTTTCTCTCAGAAAAACACTTCACCCGGCATGGTCTTCACTTGAACTTTGTCGGAAAACATGCACTCGGTAGCGAACTTGCTAAACACATCCTTACACCTCAGCAGTATCCTATCCAAGATTCATCCCCACCTACATCTCCTAGTTCTCTTCCATCCTCCGGAACCCCTTTGGACCCAATTACCTTATCCCCTGAACCTAATCCTTGTACTACCTCTCCCATTATTCATTCCCCTACATCTGTAACCCCTCCTTCCTCACCTCCTAACACTGCTGGGACACGATACTTCCTTCGACCACGCACTCGAGGTAAAAATGAGATAAATAAATAGCAATTGCAGTCAGATGCAGCAGAAAAGCATCCGTGTAGGTACATTCAAAAGATTCAAATAATGCATCATAATGTGCAATCTCTTTCAAATAAAATTGAATTTATCGAGGCAGCATTAGAGTGTGATCTCAGTCAAATAGATGTTCTTTGCTTTACAGAACATTGGTTATCTCATAATGATCTAAACACACTCCAAATTCCTAGTTTTTACCTTGCAGGATCTTATTGTAGAGCAAGGGAATCAAATAAAGGCCCTGCTTACGGAGGTTCGTGTATTTATGTAAGAAATAATATTGATTCTACCTTCTTGTCAGAATTCAATTTATATGCGGTTGAAAAAGTTTTTGAAATAACAGTTGTACATCTTACTACGCTCAAAATTATTTTACTTTGCATCTACAGACCTCCAACAAAGCAAGCTTTAGATTATTTCAATTTCGTAGAAAATCTAGAGATAACTCTGAACAAAATTAGTAATCTCTCTTTTAAATCCATTGTTGTATGTGGAGATTTCAATATTGATTTTCTGAGCGAATCCCACGAAAAAGAGCAGTTTCTCAATTTAATTCATTCTTTTAATTTAGATATTACAGTGAACGTACCTACACGGAATACTCTTAAATCACAAACAGCAATAGATCAAATTATAATTAACAAAACCACAACTAGATATGAAATAATAACGAATAATCTAGGTTACAGTGACCACGATGCACAAATTCTTACAATTACTAATAACATGAATACTGACACAATAAATAAAACACGCATGTGCAGAGCATTTACTACAGTTAACATAAAGTTATTTACGGACTACTTGCTGAAAGAATCATGGGAGGCAGTTTATAACGCTATTGACACAAATGAAAAATATAATTTATTTTTCTCAAAGCTTTCATTTCTCTTTAACGCATGCTTTCCTATTAAAAAGAGAAAATTAAACATTTCACGAAAAAGTAATACTTGGATCACAAAAGGAATTAGAACATCGTGTAAAAATAAACGTACTCTCTACTTTATTTCTAAACGTCATGACGTATCTCAAGATTTCCTTATCTACTTTAAAAAATACAAAACATTGTTACGAAAAGTCATAAGGCAGGCTAAAATCATGAAAAACGATCAGGATATTTTGAACTCAAATAATAAAACAAAAGCAATGTGGAATATAATAAACAATACTACCAAATCAACTAGAAAACCCGTAGAGAATGTTGTTTTAAAATATAACGATATAAATGTGAACGATCCGGCAACAGTGGCTAATATCTTTAACCAATACTTTTCGAGAATTGCTGCCGATCTCACTAAGGGTTTTCAGCCACAAAATTCAAAAACAGACAGTTCACCCAAAATTTTAGACACAATGTTCGTTTCCGAAACTTCTTCCTATGAAATTCTCAAAATAATCGGTAAACTAAAAAATAAATATTCGTCCGGTTTAGATGAATTCCCGGATTCTTTGTTAAAGACTTGTGCGTATGCCATTATACACCCGTTAACTCACATATTTAATGCATCTTTATGCACTGGAACGTTTCCAGATATTTTCAAAACAGCTAAAATTAAGCCGCTTTTCAAAAAAGGCAACAAAAATGAAATTCAAAATTATCGGCCCATTTCTCTTCTATCAGTTTTTTCAAAAATATTAGAGAGACTTTTTTACGTACGAATGGAAACCTTTCTCACTAAACACGACGCGCTTTCAGATTGCCAACATGGATTTAGAAAATCAAAATCAACGGAAACAGCTATATTTTCTTTTCTTAAAGATGTCGCCTCATCATTGGATCAAAACGAGGCACCTATTGGATTATTTTTAGATCTCTCAAAAGCTTTTGACGTCATTGATCATGACATTTTACTTTCAAAATTACCTTCATATGGAATCCGTGGTATTGCTCTAGATTGGTTATGTTCGTACCTTAAACAACGATCTCAGAAAGTTGAAATACCTTACTGGAATGATGGAACATTACGTACGCACCTTTCCGACTCTTTGCCCATTGCATGTGGAGTTCCTCAAGGATCGATTTTAGGCCCTATTCTGTTCCTACTTTACGTAAACGATATGCCCTCGACGATTCGAAACGGAAGAACGGTTCTCTTTGCGGATGATACGAACATCCTTTGCAATAAAGAAACCGTAAATAGTACAATATCAGATGTTTCAAATTGGTTCCGAAATAACAAATTAATAGTAAACGAAAAGAAAACGGTTTTAATGCAGTTTTCCATATCAAATAAACAATTCTGTGCTCCATTGAAAATGAACAGTGTACCATTGACTGATGTTAAGGCAACAAAATTTTTAGGTCTCTCAATTCAGTCAAACCTTAAATGGAACGTCCATTTAAATGAATTGAACACAAAATTAAGTTCATTATGCTACGCGTTCAGAATTCTTGCAAATTCAGTCAGCCTTCATACTGCTCGTTGTGTATATTCGCGAATGTTCATTCCCGCCTGAGATATGGCATAATATTCTGGGGAAATACATCTTATAGCTCCCAGACTTTTAGATTACAAAAACGAATTGTACGAATAATAACCAAATCCCACCCACGTGATTCATGTAAGCCTCTCTTCATTAATCTAGGAATTCTACCATTACCGTGTCTTTTTATTTACGAATCAGTGGTTTTGTAAAAAATGACTTGCTCAAGGGCGGGAATATATTTTCAGAAAATGCCGAAGTCTATTACTATAACACTCGACGTAGAAATCATATTCATCAGGTGACAGTATCAACAGCTCATTACAAAAAATTCACATACAATACATGTACATTATTTTACAACACTTTGCCAGATGACATTAAACGATTAAATTCAATAGAAAAGTTTAAATCCCAAGTGAAATCGTTTCTGCTGCATAACTGTTTCTATACAATTAGAGACTATACTGAGCATCACAAGAAAAGTAACATTAATTTTAACAATGATACATAATGCATTATTTACCATTTGGACTGTATAAATGTGTATAAACAACCTGTAACAACTATTGTACTACAGCCTCCGGGTCAATGACCCCCATCTCGATCAGGTTTTTCGTCCAGTTTCCCTGATCCATTGAGCAAATGCTGAGATGGCCCCTTGTTTTGCTTCTGGACATAAATGTAACTTCATTTTCTGTGCACGTCTTCTAGAATTCAGTGGGAAATACAATTATTCAAATTATCGTTTCCATGTCGCGGCAGGAAGTTATAAGAGCCAAAATTTATTGCTTATTTATCTTTGAAAATAGATTTTATTACATGGGAGTTTTTTTTGTTGTTTTTTTCTCCCTTGCAAAATTCAAAATTTATTGCCTATTTACCCTTGAAAATAGATTTTTTTACATGGGAGTTTTTTTGTTTTTTTTCTCCCTTTCAAAATTCAAAATTTATTGCTTGTTTATCCTTGAAAATAGATTTTATTACATGGGAGTTTTGATTTTTTTCTCCCTTTCAAAAATTCAAAATTTAAGTAGTATATGACTTAGTGTAGGGATCACAGAATTTTGAAAATGTGCACACAATTCACTTTTCCCATAGCACGTCATACGCAGTTTTTAACTGTTTTTTTTGACGTTAAATAAATAAATAAATAAGTACATAAATTAAATGCTAGTTTATTTTGAATTTCTAAACTAGCTGGCAAAAGTCGGATTAATTCAATCTTAAAATGCCAAACATGCATACATCTTCAAGTGTAGTACTTTGATTCTCTAAAACAGTTTTGGTAAAAATAAGTATTCAAAATTAATATTGAATATGAAATCAAACAACATAATTGACAAATAAACCAATTAAAATGTAAATATAAACGAAAACTCTCAACTTCCTCCTACGAAGTTGAATTTCTAAAGCCGATGTACACCGAAAGATTAAAAAAAAATTTCCCTAAATACTTCCATCATTCCATTTTACAGTACTCGCACTGTCATGATGAGCAAGGAGAAATAAAATTATACCATAAAAGGAAGCACCCAGAATATTTCAAACAAACACAAGTCGGAAGAGGACTCCAAGAGTCTATTTTCTTAAAAAATGAAGTCGCATTATAGTTTTGTAATCATATATGATACAAACTGGGTTATTAAAACTCTATGACACTA
This sequence comes from Teleogryllus occipitalis, assembly GCA_011170035.1. Classification (NCBI taxonomy): domain Eukaryota; kingdom Metazoa; phylum Arthropoda; class Insecta; order Orthoptera; family Gryllidae; genus Teleogryllus; species Teleogryllus occipitalis. Next base: position 29,915 of record BLKR01004099.1, on the reverse strand, counting down.
CTACGTCTCAGACTTCATTTTATACATATGAGAACATCACAAACCCTATCCCACTTTCTACTCTAATTTCTCTTTTCTGCTCTCCCTTAAACTTAGTCGCCTCCTCCTTCTTTCTCTTCTCCTCCTCCTTTCCCTTCTTTTTCTTCTTTTCTTCTTCTTCTTCAGAAGAAGAAGAAAAAAAATTGTCAGTCACTCGCTAGAAATAATTGGTGTTACAGTCACAGGGAAAAGTCAAAATTTCAGCAGCATCAAAATAATGAATAATGAAACACCTTGAAACTACAGTGATGACATTTCCGCTGCTTTCTATGTTGCTTGGGGACAACTTTCTTTTAAACGCGTCAGTTGGCCAGGTGATACAACAACACATTCCGTGTCAGTAGGGTGTGATATCTCTCGGCTCTATCATTCACAAGCGTATCATTGAAATAATGACAAATAATCCCCGCAGCGATCTTATCTGCACCTGTTCCCGGTTCTCGTCACAGAATCACAAGTCCGGCGGACTGAGCTCGAATATGGTGCCGGACGATCAACCGGTTGCTCCGCAGCGCACAAGGCGCACGCTTTGCTTTCTCGCCCGCAGCGCCTCTCACCGGGAGGTCCTAGGTTCGAGTCCAGACGGCGGCAGGATTTTCGACACTAGCTTGTCAGCTAGGTCGAATTCAGTCGCTGTCTGGAGGAGAAGTCCAGCGGCCGGCTGCTCTGATCGGTAGTTTTCCGTGGTTTCTCCGATCAACACCAGGCGAATGCCGGAGTAGTACCCTACCAAACGGGCCACGGACCGCACGCGATCTGTCCTTCCTATTCCTTGTCCTATCCTCCCCCCTTACACACACACTTATACTAACATGCACTACACTACCTCATTGTTGACTCCGAGTACGTAGTAAGCGGGGGGGACGATTATGACGAAGATATGGTGGTCTTAGAAGCCCAGCAGCATTACAATTGATTTGTAAGAATGATGATTCCTTAACATACAATACGAACGCGCATCTGAAATGTTCCGTTTCGACGTGTTAATATATAAAAATATAACGAAATATGTAGTAGTAGGTAAAAATATGTAATTATACCAAAATATGTGAATATATGTAAAATAAATATAGTTCCAATTCATTCAGACTGTCTTGTAAACTCGAAAAAATATTATTGAATGCAGGTATCTAGTTCCTATAAAACATGTAATTACGAGTACATGGAAATCCGTTCCCTAATTATGACAAAAGGAAATGACTCATTATCATAGGTCATTATTTTGCATTTTTGTCGATTTCGACTAATATGTCAATTTTTACCTTTTCCCGTCATTTTTAATGCATTTTTTCAGATTTCATCGATTTTAATGTCATTTTTAAAGGTGCTTTAAATAATATTTATGTGATGCAACAACAGTTCTTAACAGAATTACTCTGTAGTCTATTCGATTTGTTCGCTCAGAAATTGTGATAGCCGTTGTGAGTATATAATTCTTGTGACATACATCAGCGCCATTGCCGGTTCGACCGATTTCGGGATAACTAAAGACATAGATTTACTGGTAAAGAACAGTTCAAACCAAATGTTTACAAGCTGAGATCTCTCGAATGAATGGAGGATGCCTCATTACATCAGTAACGTATCCAACAGCTTGAATTGTTCATCCGAACTGTTTTTCACAAGATTTTTTACGTCATTTTTCTTTTCTTTCAGTGCATTTTCAAACCATTTTAAGAGCATTTTATTGGTCATTTTTGGCGATGTTTTAGGTCATCAAAATCCGCTCGCTATTATTAGCACATTGACCCCAGAACATAGATGTTTTAAACATTAATGTTCTCGAAACTAGTACCAGGAGAGGTGACTCAGGGCATCAATTGATGTCACTGCAGCGCCTCTGACAGGGAAGTCCTGGGTTTCGAGTACCGACGGTGCCAGGATTTACGGCACTAGGTCGAGTTATATTTCTGTCTGGAAAAGAATTCTAGCGGCCGGCTAGCATAGCCGATCAGTAAACCGTCGGCTAAGGTGCTTTCCCTCAACCAGGTATCTCTCACCAGCGTCATGTGTCGTCATGTGAAGTAGAGTAGTGCACGTAAGTGTAAGTCGGGGTGAGAATAAGACAAGGAAGAGGGAGGAAAGATCGCGTGCGGTCCGTGGCACATTTGCTACGGTACTGCTCCGGCATTCGCCTGGTGTTGATCGAAAAAACACGGAAAACTACCGATCAGAGCAGCCGTTCACTATAAATCTATAGACAGCAGGTGAATTCGTCATGCTATTGCCGAAAATTCTGCCATCGTCAAGATTCGAAGCTACGGCCTCACGGCCAGAGGCATTGTAGTGACAGTTGATTCGCTGAGCCACCTCTCCCGGTCTTCAGACTATGTGAAAAATAAAATATTTCTTTGAAAATTTTGTACTTTGTCCAAAAAGAAAAAAACTACCTGTGTTAAATCATTAATATTATATGACAATAACTCAATTTAGCATACTTTCCACTGTTTAAATAGTGTTACGATTTGAAGTAGCAAAAATATCTTTGATAAACTTACTGACCTGCTCATTCTTCTTAAACATGGGGCTCCTTCAAAAAAACTATTAGCTCAAGGCTTCCTAAAGAAGTAAAAATGTCGAAGACCTCTGATCTCTTGGAGGAAGATACGTCGAACAGCGTGCTCTTCATTCGACACGATCTGACTATCATAATTTTATAATTCATATTTTTAACTTTCACAAAATTGTGATTTAGGGACGTTTTTCATTCACATGCTTGACTTTTTTCGCTTCTGGACATAAATGTAGCTTCACTATGCGCATGTTTGATTGAGCTCTCTATTTGCTTGTTGTGGTAGGAGTAGAGCTAGTGGTTTGTTACTATTTTGTTAACAATGCAGAAAAACAAAATCTGCACAGGAGGACCTAGGTTCGAGTCCTGACGGCGGCAGGATTTTCGATACTAGCTTGTCAGCTAGGTCGAATTCAGTCGCTGTCTGGAGGAGAATTCTAGCGGCCGGCTGCTCTGATCGCTAGTTTTCCGTGGTTTCTCCGATCAACACCAGGCGAATGCCGGAGCAGTACCCTATCAAATGGGCCACAGACCGCCCGCGATCTGTCCTTCCTCTCCTTGTCCTATCCTCTCCCCTTACACACACACTTACACTAACATGCACTACACTACCACATATTCCGGGAGACCGGCCGGGAGCTTAGAGCTTGTCCCGGCTAGGGTGGTAGCCCGGTGGTGGGAGAGTCCTGGTTAGGGGTAAACCCCACTAGCCGACGGTAGGTCGGCGCCGGATCTCGCCATCCAGCGGGGGAAGATCACCGCCATCTCTCGAGAAAAAACATGTCCTACACCAACGGGACTAATGACCAAAGCACTTGCCGCGCCCGGAAACACGAAAAAATCAATCAATCAAATCTGCAATTATTTTACCGATGCAAATAAATTTTCTATAACCCGGGAATGAAAATGTCTACGTTTTCAAATATTTCTAATCTCACCCTTTTTAATATTTGGCTATTATTTATTTTATTTGTTTTATTTATACACTTTTAATTTATCTTTCAACTATTTATATTTAAATTTTGGGAAGGGAATCTGAAGCTGTAGAACGCGTGCGCAGATGATCATCTCCCCCATAAGCCATCAAAGTTTTTACTATTTTTGAACTGATAAATCATAAATCATACTGAAAAAAGAATCGGGATCAATAAATCGATGTTGAATACATGTAGGTGGTAATTCAGATGTTTCTTCATTGAAATTATAAATTCGCTCTTCCTCTTATTTACAATCTAGAGGTGCTACAGAATGGCACAGACTTTCTCGTAGTAGTTTTCCAATTTCCTTGGTGTCGACTGGTACTGTACAGTCTTGTCCTTCCTTCTAATCTGCTTCCATCTATTGCGGCCCAAAGACAATTGCTTTGAAATTTCCGCAACTTTTCGGTTTCCAAATAGTAGAACATAAATTATATTTTAAGAATATTAAAGAAGGCTATAACGTCGTCCTAAATAGCAATTTTTATTCAAAAATTTGAAGCCGTTTTTAAGAAAATCACGATTAAGCATTACTGTAAATGCGAAATTTGAAGGTCTTTTTCACAGGAATCTATTGAGTTTTCGAAAAACTTCATTTGAAATAATTTGAAGTACTTTCACTCATAAATGCAATAATGTATAGGAATCGATAGAAATATGCATATACATGGCGTGATAGATATTTCAAAAAAAATTCATTTTTGTAATTTTTGAAAAAACACAAGAATACAGAAAAATAAATTTTACGTCATATTAAACAGTGCAATTTGCACGTTATTATCGACGTGAGAGACGTAAGAGACAAGTCAAAAAAAATTCATATTTAAAATTTTTGAAAAAAACAAAAGAATAGAGCAATAGGGCGTTTATTCCATGGTATAGGCTTCGTTTGGCACTAACCCTACCAAAAAATTAAAGAAAAAATCTTGAGCCGTTTTTGAGAAAATTTTGAAAATGTACTGGGGGCTTCATGTAAAGTTCCCCCCAATTTTAAAGAATGTTTTTCAAAATCTCAAAGCTTTGACTAGACCCAGATTGACGACGGTTTCTTCAATTTGGAAAAGATCGTACGTGTGGTTTAGGTGCTAGTAGTGTTCACAGACGGACGGACAGACAGACGGACGGACAGACGGACGGACAGACGGACGGACAGACGAACGGACAGACGGTCGTACGGACATTTTGCTTCCAATTTATTTTTCGGCAACAAGGCCCACAAAACAGGGATTCTGGCTACATCATGTGTTAAGAGGATGTTTTTCTTTTAATTTAGCAACCGGTTTTATGCATTTTTTCGTTACCAGAGCCCGGCAATGAATTTTTTCCGCCGAAAATCGCGTTTTTTCGCGTAGCATTACATAACTTTTTCTCTGTACTACGAATTACTCCGTATATCGTACGTACGTAAACGAGAAATTAAAAATGTACGCTGAGGTGACAAGTTTTGGTAAACCTTTTCAATCCATTCAAACAATGCTTGGAACAAATATTTTCTTAGGGGTTTGGTGTTTATTACATTGCAATAGTATTTTATGCAATTAGTTTATAATGATTTTTTTTGCATGAATAAGAAAATGTTGCCGAACGAATGGTGTTAGGAGTGAGTTCGGTTATATTTTTTCATGAGTGCAAAAAAGTAACATTATAAACGCGTTGGATTTTTTTGTATAACAATATTATAAGGATTTAAGGACGCAAAGTTAATTTGGATTTGTAACCTCGGATTCATATTATGACCTCATGTGCGCTACCTAAGCAACTAATTTGTTTACAAATTGTAATTAAGTTGAAAGATATGTTTCAAACAAAATGGATTCTTTGCCAAGAGAAATTTTGGAAAAATTGAAAAAGCAGAAAATGCTTTGATACGAAAAACATCTTGCAAACGTTATGAGAAAGAATACTTGAAATTTAGGAAATGGATGAACGAAAAACATGCAAAGTTTGAATGCCAGGCTGTTGTTCTTTGCTATTTGTCGGAGTAGGTTGGTTAAGTGACTACACTTCACGTGCTAGAATAAAGACGGTAGTTATGCATGCTTCTTTAACCATTGAGTTCACAGCATGTAAAGCGTCTACATTATGATGCACGTATTCAAAATTAAAGGTAATGTGTACTACTCGCGCAAGTTTTCTTGAACAATGACCTTGCTTCCCCCTCCCTTGAGCAATAAACTGTTGAAGACAAAAGCTCGCAGCTAGCACTGATGACAACATTCCAAGCATTAAAATTTGGTTGGTGCGAAACAAAAGCTAGTCAAAGCTATTTGCTTTCATACTTCTGTTCAGCTTTATAACCATTATCTAAATAAATGGCTGAGAGAGGTCCAGGTTTTTCAAGGGAGGCACCTAAATCTCCTATCTACCGTCCCTGCTGTTGCCTATCCAGAGCGATGACCTGGCCGCACACATAGCGGGTTTGACTTTGATTTTCCAGAGGTTGTCATTACTGTAAATACTCTAGTGTCTGTCTTTGTAACTAATACCCCCACTCCGCCCGCATTTCTTCAATCTATCGTTGAAGAAAAGTTGCGCGAGTAGTACATATCTGTGTTCGTTGAGTAGGACACTCGCGACGTTTCTCGCCGATCATGGTGGTGATATTACAGCACTTACTAATACTAATAATTTTAATACATGTCACGGAGGGTAACGATCTTCACATGTAGCTGAATCTTACATTGAAGAATCAGTGAATAATAAGATTAAAATAGCTAATAAGATATTGGTTAGGGCAGCAACTAAAGAAAAAACAAGCACTTTGGAATTAAATACATCTTCTGAAGTGTCTTTTGACAAGTTTATCCAACTGTGCTATTAATATTCATATTCATAAAGACGTTTTTTGTTATTATTGTTAAATATTATTGAATAAAAGCAAAATATAATTTTAAAGGAGTATTAAGTTCATAAATTAGTTTTTAAAAGTGCAAGTTTTTCACAACATATTTTACTTTACTACAATATATTTACAAGGAACCACATCGTTCTTTATAGACCATAACTGGAAGATAAATGGGGGTTGTGACCTCTATAATTTTAGCTGTAACATTCCACACAGTATTCATCGTATTTGAATAAATCAGAAATATTTGAAGTCATCGCCTACTAATATTTACATACTAATTGCACAATCTTTCAAAATTTGTGTGATTTAATTTGTGTTTTCTTTCTTCAAAAAAATTCTTGAAATTCGAGCTTACACCGAGCGATCCTCGAGGAGACAAAGTAAAACAGCGGATAGCTAAAGTCAGCACGATCTGAAATTAACGTCCACGCGCGTAAAGCGAATACCCTCTCGCTTTCCAGAGGTCGTTGATGAAATACACTGAATTGTTTAAGAAGTTGCATATTTACGAATGGTTAAATATTTAAAAAAATAATCCGCGTTGTTTCTTGACATTTTCTTATGAATGTGGGTGCCGGAGTGGGTTGACAAGTACGGGTAGGAGAGGACCGAGTGGGTGGGCAGTTGCGCGTGGAATTGCGTGCCCGAGTGGGTGGGCGGGTGCGTGTGGAAGTGGGTGACCAAGTGGGTGGGCAATTGCATTTTTGAGTGGTTGTCCGAGAGGGTGGACGAATGCGTGTAGAATTGCGTGTCGGCGTGGGTGGGCGAGTGCGTATGAAAGGGGGTGACCAAATGGGTGGGCAATTGCGTGTGGGATGGTAGACCAAATGGGTGGACGAGTGTGTGTGGAATTGGGTGCCCAAGTGAGTGGGCGGGTGCGGGTGGAAGTGCGCGACCATATGGGTGGACAGTTGCGTGTGGGAGTTGTTGACCGAGTATGTGGGCGAGAGCCTGTGGAATTGTGTGCCGAAATAGGTAGGCGGGTGCGTGTGGAATTGGGTAACTAAGTAGGTGGACTGTTGCGTGTGGAAGTGGTTGACCAAGTGGATGGGCGAGTCGTTTGGACCTGCGTGCGCGAGTGTGTAGGCGGGTACATGTGGAAGTTGGTGATTCAGTTCAGTTTTCATGTGGGGTGGTTGACCGAATGGGTGGACGGTACGTGTGGAATTTGATAATTAAGTGTGTGGACAGTTGCGTGTGGGGTGGTTGACCGAGTGGGTGGGCGAGAGAGTGTGGAATTGCGTGCCGGAGTGGGTAGGGTGCGTGTGAGTGTGGGCTCCCCAGTGTGTGGATGAGTGCGTGTTAAGAGTGTGTTCGAGAGGATGGGCAGTTGTGTGTTGTAGTGAGAACTCGATTGATTGATTAATTTTTTCGTGTTTCCGGGCGCGTCAACGGCTTTGGCCATTAGTTCCGTTTGTGTAGTGCATGTTTTTTTCTCGGGAGATGTCGGTGATCTTCCCCCACTTGGATGGCGAGATTGGCGCCGACCTACCGTCGGCTAGTGAGGTTTCCCCCTAACCAGGACTCTCCCACCAGCGGGGCACCGTCCCAGCCGGGACAAGCTCTAAGCTCCCAACAGCCAATATGTGGTAGTATGGTGCATGTTAGTGTAAGTGTGTGTGTAAGGGGAGAGGATAGGAAAAGGAATAGGAAGGACAGATCGCACGCGGTCCGTGACCCGTTTGTTAGGGTACTGCTCCGGCATTCGCCTGGTGTTGATCGGAGAAAGCACGGAAAACTACCGATCAGAGCAGCCGGCCGCTAGAATTCTCCTCACGACAGCGATTGAATTCGACCTAGCAGAAAAGCGAGTGTCGAAAATCCTATCGCCGTCAGGATTCGAACCTAGGACCTCCCGGTCAGAGGCGCTGCAGTGACATCAGCTGATGCACTGAGCTACCGCTCCCGGAGTGAGAACTCGCGTTGGTGGGTGCGTGTGTTCTGAACTGGGTCCCTGCTGGGGTGGGTGGATGCAAGTGTTGGTGGGGGCCCGAGTGGGAGAAAGCGATGGGGCTGCTTTCGCGCTCCGCTGGCTGATTTAGAGCCCGAGAGGGGAAGGGAACGGGGCGACGGGCCGGAGTCCTGCCTTCGAACTCCCGTCTGCGTTCGCGGAACCGTTCCTGCCTTCAAATTGCGTCGTCGCTCACGCCACGCTATTCAGCCATATTTTTTTTTCTGTTTTCAAAATTTAAGTAGTATACGACTTAGTGTAGGGATCACAGAATTTTGAAAATGTGCACACAATTCACTTTTCCCCATAGCACGTCATACGCAGTTTTAACTGTTTTTGACGTAAAATAAATAAATAAATAAATAAATAAATAAATAAATAAATAAATAAATAAATAAATAAATCTCCTTCACCTATCACCCACATGGCTCGAATCAGAAAAATCAAAACGTTTTGGCGCTTACATACTACTGGTTCTTGTCAATATTTACCATTTTATGAGTAATTATTACGACTAATGATTAATTTAAAAGAGAACGTATGTATTGAAGAACAGAAAAGGGTTTTGTTTAGATCGAAGTAATGTCAAGCACATTTCGAAATTGTTTTCTTTAACTTAAAGGTAGTGAGCCTTGATGTGTTTTCCCTTGCTCTGGTGAACATATTTTGTAGTTTAAATACGAATTTTAAATAATATCTTAAAATTAATATAATGAATACTAAAATGTCATAATAGGTTTATTGATTTTTCTAAATTATCGACAACATTTCGTTTTTCTTGTTTTGAAGAGTGAGTTGCAATCAAAGTATCGTAGCAGTCGTCGTCTAGCAAGAGCGAGCGTGTGCAAGTGAGATTATAGTTAGCGAAGCTGATAGAGAGGTTTGTAAGTTCAAACATTAGAGTGTTTAAATAATTATATCTTCGCATATGTATTAAAAATCTTTTGCACCCATTTTCCAGAAAATTTAAAACAAGAAACGTCCCCAAGTCTTCACGCGAATTTCCCTCTAAAATAAAAATATCTTAATCCTCGTGAGCTCAGCACGAGATTATTTTTGTCATGGATTTGTTTTTCTAGTAAATGGCGATATTTGTTACTTTGGAGTATAATAGCTAATAAAGAACACTATCAAACACACTTAAGGCATCAATGAACAGTAAAATAATCTAGGCAGGACTTCACTGCAAGATCTTTGCAGATTTTCATTATATCATACATAGGTTGGATAAAAAGTAATGAAGAATGTTCCTGTAACATTGGCGTCCTGACATCTATGGTGACAAAGGGAAGGACTGTAAGACGAGTGTGGACAGCGAGTGGAAATAGAACTCTGAGAACCTTCTGCGGTGTATAAATCGTTGAACATCATAGCAATAGTGCAAGCACGCTAACCTCATACCGGGAGCGGTAGCTCAGTGCATCAACTGATGTCAAACGGATGTCACTGCAGCGCCTCTGACCGGTAGGTCCTAGGTTCCCACTCCCCATGGCGGCAGGATTTTCGACACTAGCTTTGCAGCTAGGTCGAATTCAGTCGCTGTCTGGAGGAGAATTCTAGCGGCCGGCTGCTCTGATCGGTAGTTTTCCGTGGTTTCTCCGATCAACACCAGTCGAATGCCGGAGCAGTACCCTACCAAACGGGTCACGGACCGCGCGCGATCTCTCCTTCCTCTTCTTTGTCCTATCCTCTCCCCTTACACACATACACACACACTTTCACTAACATGCACTACACATTCCTACTAACATATTCCGGGAGGCCGGTCGGGAGCTCAGAGCTTGTCCTGGCTGGGGCGGTGCCCCGCTGGTGGGAGAGTCCTGGTTAGGAGGAAACCCCACTAGCCGATGGTAGGTCGGCGCCGGATCTCGTCATCCAGCGGGGAAAGATTACCGCGCATCTTCCGAGAGAAAAAACATGCACTACACTAACGGGACTAATGACCAAAGCAGTTTACGTGCCCGGAAACACGAAAAAATAAAATCGGTTGAATTTTTTAGTCTCTGATAACCTCATGTTTCCAAAGGTGGAAACGGTCATCGCTCAAAACTGAAGTGGCATGAGATCAGAGAAAACAAGAATGTTTTCAAGGACTGCGTGAAGAATGTGGTGATGCGGCGTTGCCATACTCCACAGTCATGTGGATGGGTTACAGCGTTCAGATTAGGCAGAGACGATGTGAAGGATAACCCGTGTACAGAACAATCCCACATGGAGAACTCTTGCGCCGCTGACAATGGAAGATTCTGGAACATCCATCTTACTCACCCGAAATGGGTCCCTGATATTACGATCTCTTCAGTAAAATGAACCAAATCGAAGAACCCAATACAATACCTGAGAAGAAATTATTCATGTTATAGGTCGGTCAATATGGGACATCAACACAAATAGACAGGCAGATGGTATACGACGCCTTCCTAACATTTGGCAAAGGGTGATTAATAACGGAGGCAATTGTATTGAAGGTGTGTAAATGTAAATATCTCTGTCAATAATGTCATTTCAGAGAAAAATGTCTCATTACTTTTTGTCCAACCCTTGTAGCTAAATCACGTGATCATCTTTCGCGCTTTGTTCCGAATTTGAGTCGTTTTGCGATATTTCTTTAATGTATTATCTTCTTCTTACGAACTATTTCTACCGACAATTTCATCATCTTCTTCTCGAATCTCTACTCTATCTCGTCCCGTTAATGTTCCATGTTCAATAGATCACGATTCGAACGAAAGGTTCTAAGACACAAGTCCAACGAACACTAGGCTACTTTTGAGTGAAACTATGTTATTAGACTGATGTGTACATATCCTTATATTATGATATTTATAATGTGATTAAGACTTGTATCAATTTTCTCTACGTAAGTCACAATATTTTGAAACACATAATTACCTAGAAAAATATAATGTAGCACATAAATGTTTACAATAATATTTTTCAGTACTTCAAAGTGAAAAAATTCGTCGAAACGTAGCACGAAATGAGGAATTGAGCAATTGAAAAAACAAAACATTGTCATAATTAACTGTCTGAAAAAAATATTGGGAATTTAATAATATTATCAACATTTCTATAGGAATAACGTTCAAATTAAAAATTCGAGTACTTGCAATTTTTTTAAATTATAATATCATTTTCTGTTATTAGAAAAACTAAAAAATCACAAACATCCGTGTATTTTTTAAATTTGAAAGATGTATAATTTTACAAATCATCAGAATTTCTTTCTCGATAGCTACATCCATCACCTTAAATCTCCTAAGGCTTTCAGAGCAAAATTAATCTTCCAAAGGTCTTCCAAAGTTCTAGTGGCGGCTCCAGAGATAATTTTGCGGGGGCCCAAAATTCTTGGGAATATGCAAGCAAACTGTGAATACAGTGTTTTAATAGATCATTGTGGAAGAAACATTCTTCCATCTTGGAATAGGTACTATGCTCGCATGTTTTCTTGATCCTCGAGCTCCCTAGTCCTCGCTCAGCCCGGCAAATCACGGTCCGGTAGAAAATATGAGCTCCACTCGGAACGTCACGGCTCGGTTTGCAGTGCTGCCCACCTTCTTCCTTTCCAATGCGGACTTCCTAGTTTCCGGTCTCTTTTTCTATCGACCTGTGCGTACCATGTTCCTTCTTGTTACTCAATTATTTCTATAACTATTAATTATTTCTTCAGATTTAAAAAATCTTCCGTTGTTTCTCATAGCTATCTAGCCCAAGACGAGTTATTACGCCGAGTTTTCTGTCAATAAAGTTGACAGCTCTGCACTGCCGTGACGTAGACAGAACCCGCCTCTCCCCGCTGTGGAGTATCAAGAAAAAGTGCGCGATTAGTATTGTACACTACTGTATCCTGTACGCGAATAGGAGGAAAAATATTTGGAGATGGAGTTTAAAAACTTGTCCGTAGGTAGCTCTGGACATCTGCAAGTACCCAAGTCACGGAACCCAAGGCACCCAAGCTCCAAATCATCCTGATAAGCGATACCTTTAAATAATTTAATATAAACTGTTTATACATTGGTGAAACAAGTTTTTCCAATCACATTTTGGCGCGAATTTCAAATTTTTCAACTGAAAAAATTGGTTTTAATTATTTTTCACTACCGTCCACATTGTTTAAAAATTTGAAAAAATATATCTTATAGAATGTTATAAGACCCATTTTAGGAGAAAAAAAATGAGACATTGTCTTATTTGATAAAACAACAAGAAGAGCAATGATAATCGATGTTGCAGTTCCTACAGACGACAAACTGGTGTCAACAATTGCTGAAAAGAAACGAAAATACCAACCTCTCGCTATGGAGTTGAGGGACATGTACAAGTTACGGAGCGTAGACATAGTGCCTGTGATAGTGTCAGCAAATGGCGTGGTAACCAAGGATTGGTTGAAAACTGGACAAAGGCTGCGATTAAAAGAAAAACACCTCCTGTTTTCACCTGCTTCTGAAAAGCATATCAGTAAATTCTACTCAGTGGATGTCTTCGAGTTCTGTATCGCTCCACGGTATAATTCCAATTGAGTACGTTTATACGGGGACTGCAAATGTGTTGTTGTTCTTGTTGTTCTCGTTCTCGTCATTGTTATAGTTATTATTATTCTTGGTAAGGTCCTCTTCTGGAGCTTGCTTCTCGGGATCTTCTTCTTGGTGCCGAGGTCCTCTTCTGGAGTACTTCTTCGTCTGACTCCTCTCCTTCGACCTGTCCGGCAAGGGAGGCCCTACCAGTAGCTATGCTACCGCCGGCATAGCTCTCAGGTTCACAGAGGCACACTAGCTCCACCACCAACGTCAAGGTCATGTACTCCCCAGGTGGGTTGTTGTTGTTATTATTATTATTATTATTATTATTATTATTATTATTTGATTAATAATGTAAATATTAATAGTATTTTGTGATTTTTAATCAATCTATTCAAAAAAATTGTCACACACTAAATACATCATGTCCATAAAGAGTGTTTCTATTAAAACTATCTGTACAAATAATTCTATAGCCTATGCATGCATTCCTTTGATTTTTCGAAAATCACGTAAATGTATACATTGCATACATGTATTTTTAATACATTCATTTCTTTAGTATACATTTTTATACTCACGTCTTTAATATTATAACATTACATTTACATAAAATCTATTCCAGAAAAAGGATCGATACTACGTTTTGGTCGAAAATGTTCCCTGGCAAATGGTCATAGAATATACATTTTCAAAATAGCATGTGCTCTCGTGCATAAGCAAGCACCTGATCGCAACAGTCGATACTTGTTGATATGTATTGCGTGATTGTTCAACTTGAAACATCCTGATGGTGACACAGTATCAGGATTGAGGTATTAGTTGTCAAATTGCCTTTAATACAAATGTGTCTTAGATGTTATTAGGGCCCTAATTTGTTTTAATGGTTAAGTTCTTGGGTTTACTTCAGAATCATGCCTGTTGAATACGACCAGATCGAAAACAGACTAAACTTATTTAACCTGGATGTTCAAGCACATAATCATATCCATTTGTTGCTTGCGATTTGACATTTGCCTGCTCCAACATCAGTCGTAAATTAGTTTTTGGCACAATGACCCCTCTATTATTTACAACCTAATCGTTTGCCGTCTTGCTTTCCTCGCTCATGACGTTGGTGTCATTCACCACGTGATACCCAGGGCGTATTCACATCCCCTCTCGAAACCAGTTTGCAGTGTTTTTTTTTATTTTAGTTTTATGAAAGTGACATTAATTTTTAGAAAATGGTTGTCTGCCAATAACATGTTTTATAAAAATTAGATCGTCCCCAAACAAGCCCTCCCAAGTCCGAAAGGACATCAACTCAACAAACCCAACAATCAGCATATTCGTGGAAAATCAAAAGTTAAGATAAACTCGGGAGCAAGAACATAAATAATCTAAACAAAACTGACATTAGGGTTCCATCCCATTTAAAAGTAAATACAAAATTTTAAAACATGAACACTAAATATTTTTTATTAAAAATAGTGTTAAGTAATCACTAGTAAATACAATAGGAATCTCAAATTTGATGCAAGAATGTTGTACAGCAAACTCTTTTATAAAATCTTGTTAAGTGTATGTGTATGTGTGTGTGCATGCTTGTGTTTTTTCTTTCCATCATTTATTCCTATTTTGGGATGCCTGACTTTCATGGCTCCAGGCAATTGTCTAGTCCCAGCTGCATTAGCACCAAGCTCAAGCAGCTAGTTTCCATTCATCAGTAAAATCTATTTTTCTCTTAAGGGCCATTTATTATTAAATAGTATGAAAATGGAGGTGAAAATTACTTAATGAAATTTGTAAATATTAATTCTTATCATTCATGATCACATATTCTTACGATTCATCATCCATATTCTATTGATTTAATGAATTATTGTTAAAGAGAAATTAACTCCGTTCTTTGTAAATAAGTTATATTCACTGGAAAACTAAAATTAAACAGAGAATATTTCTTTTTAAAAAATCTTAAAAATGTTGCTTACATTCTAACGAACGTCAACACGTTTAACGGTGGAAAATATTAACTACATTAAACTTTATATTTAAAGAAGAGTGTTAATTCCCGCTTTAAAAATAAATTGGTGCAATTTGTTTTGCATTTTTACTATCATTCTCCTAAATGCAAGACCTCGAGTCTTGGCTTGATATTCAAATGTTAATTAATGAACTTATTTACACCACAAACATTGTAATTTGTACAGTTCATTGATAATTTTATTTCGTAAACTGTTAAATTAAATGATAATTGTTTTTATTTTCAGATTAAACATCTTTTTTCTACACCATCTGAAGCAGATAAAAATGAACAAATTTCTCAGGAACCACCAAAGCGATGTTTATCAATTTAGAATAACACTCAGAGACTTTTGTCCTCCAATTTGGCGCAGAATACAAATTCCAAAAACATACAGTTTTTGGGATTTGCACATTGCCATCCAAAGTGTAATGGGATGGTCAGATTCCCATTTCCATCAGTTTACATTAATGACTCCAACTTCAAAACGTATTAGAGGTAAAGTAATTATTGTTCCAAAACTAAAAGCTAAGGATGATAAAGACCTTGATCAAGATTACATTTTATCGAGTAAAGAGACACTATTGTCAGAATTTTTTTTGTCTCCAAAACTGTGTCCAACTGTTGTCTACGAGTATGATTTTCTTTCTGGATGGGAACATTCAATTGTTTTTGAAAAATTTGTGGCAGCCGCATCAAGAAAGAATTACCCATGTTGCTTATTGGGTGGTTTGGCATCTCCTCCTGAACAAGTTGGTGGTCCAGAAGCTTATAAGGAGTTCCTAAAATACTATACTAAGTGTGTCAAGGAGAATAGCCAAGAGCTTAAAAAAAAGACTTGCAAGTGTATTAAAGAATGTATGCATAGCATTGCTCCCAGACTGTTTGCATTAGGTTTTGATCCAGATGTTTTTAATCCTGAATCAGTAGATTTTTATGATCCTGAATTATTTTGGGAATATTTCGTAAAAAAAATTATAACTGTTCAGAGAAATTGGATGTTTGCTTCATATTAAGAAAGGAAAGAATTTGTATTGACAATTCTGAGGCTTGTAACTATCATTACGTTTGTGCTTCTTGGATATAAATTAATGATAGAGTAGTATCTTGTAATAATAATAGTGTGTGTCTCAGTTTCATTACTTAGGTTTACAGGATTTGGACTACAACGAGATTGTTTCCTTTTGCATGTGCCAAGAAGTTGGCATTAGGATGCTGTTTAATAAGATTAATTTGTTTCACATTAGTGGACTGAAGAAAAAAAACTGCCAAGAAATTCACTTTTTGGGAGAGTAGATAATGACCTTTCTCTTGAACAATAGACAGAATGAATGTTTTAATTTGTAGAATAATCATGTTTTTTAAATTCGTGTACAAATTACATCCCATTTACATTTATGTAGAACTAAAACATGGATAAGACTGAAAAAATTAAAAAATGAATGAGATGGATGGATATGTTCAAAATCTGTTCATTTTTCCTTATGTTAATCATAATATTAAAATTGCTGTCAAACATAATAAAATATGCTTCAGTTATGTGTACTACTAACAAAATTTCACTTGCACAATACACACTATTTACATGACATTACATGATTTCCTTTAATAAAGTTTTGATATGTTGGATACAACTTCCACTCTGGGATCTTAAGAGTGTGTTCATTCATTCACGAATTTGATTTCAGTAGTGCTGCAATCTTGTTTTCAAGAGAAATCCATTATTAATTCCATTCATTAGGACTCACTCCCTCCTTCCAAATTTGCTATTAGCTTTACATGATGTGACGTGAATTTAAAATCAATTTAAAAATCCTCAAGTTAAAAGAATAGAAATTAAGAAGAGGAATACCATATCTGACAAAAACAATGATTGAAGGTGTGAAGATGTCCTTCACTCCCTTATAAGACACTGTTACTTATGAGATTTTGAAAACTTACTGTCCCCACCGAAACTGGATAATTTACGGACAGCTCCTAATAAAAACTTGGAGGTGTAATGCAAATTTGTTTGTGCAATTAAACTCTTCACTGTTTCAAGAAAGAGTTTGAAAAGTTGATCATTATTCTGGTGTGTCAATTATGATGAGTGACCAAAACTCAAGAATTTTGTGTGGAAATTAATGTGCCATATAAATAAAATG
Organism: Teleogryllus occipitalis; assembly: GCA_011170035.1. Taxonomy (NCBI): domain Eukaryota; kingdom Metazoa; phylum Arthropoda; class Insecta; order Orthoptera; family Gryllidae; genus Teleogryllus; species Teleogryllus occipitalis. The sequence continues at coordinate 12,922 of BLKR01004099.1, read as the reverse complement.
TTGGTCAATCCCTTTGTGCCCATCAAGATGGTATATATATATATATATATATATATATATATATATATATATATATATATATATATATATATATATATATATATATATATATATATATATATTTATATAGAAGTAATTTAATTTGTTCTTAGTGGCAGTTTTAGTTTGTAGATTTTGCAGAATATGGGTGATCGTAGATTATATACATTTATTTACAGTTTTTTCTATTTGTACCAAATCAAAATATAATGAGATGACTATTTGAGAAATAGAATCAAAAGAAAAAAAACCCTCAGCAATAATATTTTGTAGTGATCATGTCAAAATATGAAGCATAACATGAAAATATTTTTCTCTAGAGCACTGGTTTATGAAACATCCAAAATAAGTTTTGGATGTTGGTATTCAATAAATGTTGAATTCACATGAATACAGAGTCAGTGAAAATAGAAATGAAAAATTTGTGTGTATTAATGTTCTGTACTAATTGTAATTTTTTATTTTAGTGTAATGTTAATGCCTTTCTACTTTTAATGAGATTTCATTTCTATTTTTGGGAATTGAATATTCAATTTTCTTTTTTTTTCTATAACTTTTACTTTTTATAATAGCTTCTAAAATAAACATAACAAATTATGTTTTTCAATATGTTTCTTACAAAATTGTTTATTAGTGTGTTTCTAAGTTTATTTGTAAAGTTGCTCTATAAACATATGCAGTAGCTTCCATTTTACTTTTCTCAAAGTTCATAAATAAATCAATTATAAAAAGAATGTCAGGTGTTTTGCCTTTTTTTCCCAAACCACCTATTTAGAGCAAGTATCCCTCCTGTTCAAATTATTTATAATCATCATCATCATCATCATCATCATAAACTGTATGCATTTAGGTATGATCCTATTCCTGTTAGTGCCGGTTCAGTAGATCTAGTAGATTAATCTTCTAGGTGTTCCTGATTTCTCCTTCTATTTAAAGGTCTTCCAATGTGTCTGTTTCCAATTGGTTTATATTTCCAGATGAGTTTTGGTAGTCTGTTACTCTCCATCCTGCAAATGTGTTCTTTCCATCTCTTTTGTGATTCTTCAATCTCTTCTAATAGATCTTTGGTTTTTAGTTTTTTTCTGATTTTCTTGTTTCTCAAGGGTCTCTCTTCTCGTGACTTCTGAGAGGTGCCTTAGGAATGTCATTTGTGCCACCTGTATTTTCTGCTTGTTGTCTTCCTTCATTATCCATGTTTCTGAACCATATAGAAGCATTGGTTTAGCTGTGATGCTATGAAGTTTCAGTTTTATAGTAGAATCCATATCCTTCCCAAAGTGTCTTAATGGTTCTACACATTCTGTAGTAATTATGTAGTTTTCTCTCAATGTCTCCTTGAATGTGGTTTAGTACATCGATTCTGTTTCTTAGGTAGTAAGTGAATTCTCTTACTTGCTCTATTATTTCCCCATTTATTTCAATTTTAACTCTTCTTTGTTCCTTTCCTTGCATTGCCATGGTTTTTGTTTTGCTTATTGATATTCTCATGGAATATTCCTGTGTAACTTTAGATAGATCAAAAATTGTCCTCTGTAAGTTGTCTTTGGATTCTGCTACTGTTACCTGGTCATCTGCATACAGGATTGTGTCACTTTTTCTATTTCCTTTGATGAAAATTCTCTGTTTCATCTTCTTAAAATTCCTTATTAAGTGGTTAATATAGATGTTGATAGGCCACTGCTAGTTATTAACGTTGAGTTTCTCCCCTTTCATAGCTGTATTTTTATTCAGGATTTCTCATAAAGGCTTTGTATTACTTTAATTAAATGATGTATTTTCTCCTCTTCTAAGATTTCCCATAATTTCTTCGTATCAACTTTGTCACGTGCTTTTTCGTAGTCCACAAATATTACAAATGTATGTAGGGTTACTTCTTTTCTCTTATCTATGAGCGTTTGTAATGTGAAGATGGCATCTTAGGTGCTCCTTTCCTTTCTGAAACCACACTGTTCCTCACCCAGAAATTTCTCATTTAATTCTTTGATTCACTTCCTTAAGATATTTGCATAAATCTTTGAAGTTGTTGATGGTAATGAGATTCCTCTGTGGTTGTTACAATCTTTCTTAGAGCTCTTTTTGTGAATACTGATGATTAGTCCTTCCTGCCAATCTGTTGGTATTTTCATTTCTTGCCAAATTTTATTCAAAAGTTCAAGTAAGGTTTCGTTTAGTTTGTTTCCCCCATATCTTAAGTGCCTCTTTAGTTCTAAATTTACCATATCTGTTTCTGGGCTTCTTTTGTCTCTTGCTTCTCAATACTGTTTTAAGTTCTCACATTCTTATTAGGTAATTTATGTGATCGTTAATGTATGTCTGTTCTCTTTCTTTTTCCTGTTGACCCAACCTTTGTTGTTCCAAAGTATGTGGTAGTGTTTGATCCAATCTTCCTCTGGGATGTTGAGCGAGATAGTATCTTTTGTATTCATATGAAGATGTTCCAAAATTTTCAACCCCATTCTCTGAGGACCCGTGATGTCTCTATACTTTTAATGTATGCTCTCCAGTTCTCTCTTCTGTACCTTCGGCTAAGTTGTCTTACTTTTTAAAATAATTAGATTCACAAAAGAAGGAAGAGGATATGAATGCCAAAATCAATTCTCTACTTCTAGATCTGTGTTCATTGAAATGAAATTCTATTATCGATATACTTCTTTTGTGAATTGGTAAGTTTTAAAAATAATCTCAGTGTGGTTTACCATAATATTGTCTTGATTTACAGAGACAGTGAAGAGATGTTTTGTAGTTTTACTACTGGTTAGAAAATATCCCTTGTTTCCTCGTCTAAATGCAAGATAGGTATTAATTTTGTTGTTAATAAATGACAGAAAAAAGATAATTATATTACCATGTTATTAGATAATGAAGAAATACTTGTATTTCTTCATACTACAAAATACATAATTTGTTGTGAGATATGCCACATGCAAAAAGGATTGACTCAATTAAATGTCTCTACTAATCAATTTAAGGGACCACCTACACATTAACATTTTTTGGTATTGTTTGGGTAGACTGATGGATGATTTGTTGTTTTCATGTGGTACAAATGGGCTCCTAACAATTGTACAGATAGGTAATATATAATTTGCAAATTTAATTTTTGTACTCATTTAGCACTTTTAACAACATGTTATATTCTGCAGTACCGTACTCATTATAATGGAAGATCCTGAATATTACTTATTTGCAGTAGGCCTATTTAAATGATATTATTGAAGAACATTTTCAATGTTTATAAATGAATAATAAATTTCTTAACTTGTGTTAATTTTATTTTAATTTCCTGTACAATATGAAATCAAAATGTCAAGGTTCAAAACAGAAGTGCTGGTCTTCACTAGAAAGTACACAATCAGGTATACAATAATTATTAATAATCGAACTCTGAGAACAAGTGAACTTCCTTATATAAGCCCAGACTAGAACCAAGCATAATTTTGGACTGCCGATATTCAGTATAATTTTATTATCAAATGTCATTGATTTTTACTTTTGATAAATAAATATTACCACTAAATAACAGTTAAAGTAACTATTACTTATTTAAGAAAATGTAAATGGAAGTTTTAACATTTAAAAGATTGTATTCAACTGATTCAAGCAAGTTCACTTTTATGATGCAGCGTATCCTACATTTAAAGTCATAATGGTTAATTTTATATTTTGAATTACTTTAGTAATATTGAAATGGGTATCAAATTCAAATACTTTCATCTGTGTATAAATTTTGAGAGATTTCTGCATATCAATTTTCTTTAATCATGCAAACCAACAATTGTTTTTAAATACCAATGACTTGTGTCATTTTTATTAAAAAAAAAATAAATGCACATAAGAAAAAGGACAAGAATTCTAATAAAAGCAAATCAGTATACACAAAACTAAAATAAATTGTACACAATTGTTCTAGGTTCTGAATTCACTACATTTTAGTATAAACAATTTTTTTTTTTGTGTGTATCACATATCAATACTGAATATCAGATTTCAAATGTAAATGTAAAGCAGCAATGTTTCAAATGAGTAAAGCATTTAATTCTTGTCTAGTAATTATCTATATGGGCAGATATAATAAATGTATGTATCTAAAATAAATGCATATTATTACTTTTTAAGAACTTACAAGAATAATTATGTAATTGTTAATTGGAAATATAAAAGTTTGCGTCTGTTTCAACATTCCAGAGGATGTGACCATCATCTTGTTGGAAGAAAAACTACAATAAAATGTGTTTACATGTTACAGTGATTAGCGCAACTATAAAGAACAAAATTTTGATATGATTCTATTATATTCGTGAGACTATGGGTGCCACTTCATATCAGAAAGATACCAATGCTTCCATGGCCCATCTCCTCACACATGTGCCCATATGCAGAGGCGGGATTCAGGGCAGGCAGGAGGGGGCAACTGCCCCGAATGTTGGGACAAATATAAATTTTTTGTTTTATTTTCATTATAAAAGATTTACTTTCTTCTGTATTTTTAGAAGAAATTTAATAATAATTATGTGAACTATAATTTTAATAAGCTGAGCTACTAACATGTTAATAAATTGGTGAATTTTAGTTCAGTATTATAAAACACATGGGAAAACGTTCAGCATTACTGTGAATATCCCGTATCAGTAAATCATCTTTCAATTATATTTCGCTTTTAAATATTATTTACCCAGAAATTACAGTTTCATTCCTAAAATCATGAGTCGTAGCACTCAAATTATTTCTCAAAAATAAAGAGTATTTCCCATTTATTATACACAGGAAACATGGTACTCAAATTTAAAAATATAAAACAAAATCCAGCAACTACAATGTAATATTATATTTATATATGTAAAATATATTTAAAAGTTATGCATCAAATACATATTGTGAGGAATACAGATTATTAAAAATTCAATTGTTTAATTCAAGCATACTGCATACTCCTTGTTATACATTTTTATTAAATTTAATATTATTTAGAAAAAGAGAATTTAAAGTTGTTTTTTTTTAACAAAAATATAATTTTAAACTTATTAAAAATACTAACCCTCCCCAATTTGCCTACCCAATAAAAGATACAAAATTTTGCCTCTGCCCATACATGAAGTAAAAGGTTCAATTTAACTTTCAAAAAAAAAATTTAAAATGTGATGTAAAAAATTTCGTAGATTCATGTTTGTGGTGACAAAATAAAAATAAAATGTGTAACTTGAAGCACTTTTTATTACTTAACTAAGAAAACTTCACCTAGAAAGATGTGAAGGAAATTCAAGTTGAAATTTGTGTATTGGCTCTTCCTTTTACGTCTGTTAGAGAGGCCGAGTAGGCACAAATGCAGGGCTACATGACCTTCTTCATGAAAAGTATTCATGAATAAATTATCTTTTGTAAATCAAAACATTTTCTGCTTGATAGAAGTAGTATGTCATTCACATCACCGAAATGGATGCAGAAGATCCTATGTTAATATATTCAGAGCCTTGGATGTGTACAACGAGACCTCCTTTATGTATAATTGTGTCAACAAAGAACATCTTAAAGTAGAATAATACTCCAAACAATACCGAAAATAAATTCAAAATGAAAATTTGGTTAAATATTGTATAAGGGAATTTATAATTTACATTAAAGATATCTGAACAAATTTGTTGTTCTTTCCTATTAATAAAATCCATTCCTATAGAAATGCATAGTTAAAAAACATCATGAGGTTGGCAGAGGAATAATATGCATATTAATATTTTGAAACACACAATCGCTGTGAAAAAAGAATCACCAGATTATCGTGCAAAAGATAGGAATGACCTCTCCACATTGTAGAAGAATACTACATTTTAACATCTCAAAATCTTGGAGTAGTATTTGAAGGACTGTTTCCAAACTAGCAGTAATATCAACCATGGAGATAATGAAGAAATATTAGTTGCAATTTACTAATATTGTTTCAAAGAAAATATATTTTTGTTTATTAAAAGTTTTAAAACATTGATTTTGGATAGTTTTTAATTTTTTGGATTAAAAGAAATCATCAAAACCCACAAGGGTGTATTTTAAAATAGGCTTAAGTGCAAATAAACTGTTTCTTCATGAATAACAAATAACTCTGGGGTATTTCACTTTTAATTCTAGTTTTGAAGATTTTGTTTTTTGAGGGGATAGTGAAAATCAAATAGTAGACTTTGCTCGATTTATAACTCAGCCCTTCTTTTCATTAGGTTTGTTACTTCTCTGTGTTATTACAATAAATTATATACTATATGTTACAAGTTCTTGTTTATGTATTTGCATGTGCAATAAAAATAGGGGGAAATACAACTATTATTTACTTATAAAATCTTACAGAAGTTTTAAACATTTAATTATAATAATAAATGATATTAGAGAGTAAAAAGAGGTATTATTTGTGAGTGAGAATAGTTGGCATTTAAGGTAATTATAGAAACTGAAAGTACATTCTCAAAAGTTAATAATATGTGCAGATTAGTTAAAATAAATAAATCTCTTTATTGGTGGGGAGGCTCATGCCATTTGGTGTACGCTTCTGCCTTGACCACATTCTCAAGTTTAATACACTACGCAATAAATAGGTCATTCAAAGAAAACACATATGCAATTTTCAAGGATTTCTCAAAAGCACCCCCACAGTACCATCACAAGACATTTTTCCGCAATGACATCTGCTCTTTAAACACAAATTTTGAAATTAGGTTGTGTACAATCTTTTGAGAGTACTTTTTACGTAATTTTGCATCAATTATAGACAATTTTCGAAGTGAACTATTATTTTTCTCAAAAACAGCTCCAATTTTTTTCTTAAAATTTTTCTCCAGGGGCAGAAGAAGGTATGCTGAAGACAATGCCACAGGTCTCATTTTTATCGGACTCTCTCTTGGAAAATTTCTCAGTGTACAGGAATGGCTCAAAAGGATATGAAAAATATTATTAATTTTAATTATAATTTACTATTGAAAATCCCAATATGAATTTGATTTTTACTGTTTTACAATTTCTGTTCTCAATGTATTGATGTATTTTCATGCAACCAGTCCACAAACTTTAGTTGAAATTAGCCCAATTAGGTCTTCTCTTTGAGAATATGATTTAAATTAAATATGAAAGAAAAATGGAAAAAATTTATTTCGCTAATTTTGTACCGTATGAATTTTTATCACAATAATTTGATATTACTGCAACTACAAAATACGCTCTACAATCCTGTGATATGGCAGTTTGAGAATTTCACTGTTGGAAGCGAGGTGGATGAGAGATATAAGATAAGAAGGCTTTATCAACTTACCATTAATGTAACAATGCCTCTACATTCAATGACATATTACATTCAGCAATATTAAAGACGGGAAGAATATACATTTGGAAAGTGGACCTTACGTAATGATACCGTAGTTTTGAATGCAGTCACAATGGGATAGATAGAATGGTCTTCAGTTTTGGAAGTTCAATTTACATGTGAAATGTAAATTGTTTGTCTGTATAATGTACTGCAAATAATACGAGAAGGTAAAAATAAAGCGAGAAAGTTCGTGCTGTAGCACTACTAGTTTGTTGTTATTTGCCATTTTCGAACATTCTGAGAGTTTGCCCGAAAGTTCCCCTAGCATTTTTGTGTCCCGTGAAATGCCCCCAAACATCGGTTTCAAATTCAAGGGACCACATCAGCTAGATCATTTGAAGAATATTAGTTTTGGTGAAAATCCTGTCAACGGTTTAGCCACTATCATTGTTACACACAGACGGACAGAAATTTTGCCGTCAATCGATGTTTCGGTACCAAGGTCTATGAAAAGATGGGTTCTGACTGAACAACTTGTTAGAGAAAGTAATTTACTACATATAGGGACATGGTTCGTCCAATTTTTCTTTACCAGGACTCAGCAATAAGAGTTTTCTGTGGAAACATTTGTCGTCCCCCCTGCAGTATTACAATACTTACTGCGTAGGCAGTAGCAGGAAAGTACAAATCTACGGAATTTTGTTGTTACAAAAAGGTACCGAAAAAATTGAACCTTTAAAATTTCGAAATATCAGAGAATACATAGAAAATTTGGCATGCGCAGTTCTTTAAGCGTTCTTTGCAATAACCGAGGGAAAATTTAAATTAAAAAATAGTTCAATTTTTTAGAAAATTTTGTAAATGTTAAGACTTTTCGTTAAGTAAGCCCCAAAATTAAAATATATATTTAAAACACGGAGGGTTTTGAGTTGGGCTAGATCGATCAGAGAATCAATTTTGGAGAAAATCTTCTGAAGGTTATACGCGCTACACTTGACGGGCGAAGAATTAGACGTTTCCCTATCTATCAATTTTTCGGAATCAAGAATTCGCAAAACAAGCATTCGGACTACCCACCATTTTACAGGAAGTAATATACTACATGTAGGTACAAAATTTTTTAACGTGTTAAATTTTACGGCCCTCAACCATTTTTCGTCCATGTTTACCGCATTACGTTCTAATTACTAATTAAAGACGTAGTAAGCGAAAAAGTAAAAAATAAAATAAAAAAGATTATTCTCTTATCTCCGTATAAGCGGAATATTGGTAATATAAGTAATTATTCTAAAAATAATTACAATATTCGAGATATCTATTCGTTCGACAGCCCTTTGGGACAAGAAACAGAAGTTCACAAAAACCTCTGCCATACTCTTATCAGTACCAGTTTCTCTGTTACATACGTCAATATGCGAAGTCAAATACAAAATAAAGAGGAAGGTATGTAACGCTGCGAAAAATTGATTTCCAGATTTTAACTGAAATACATGTTTTGGGGTACTCTATTACCGGAAAAGTTGATTTTTCGCCAATTGTCCTTCCGGCAGTTAGTGAACACTACAAGAGTCTTTTTAAGAGGTAAGTCGCTGAATCATGCATCCATTAGAGTAGAAAGGTAAGCAAAACTAATGAATCTAACTTCGCCTGTTTTCCAGAATTACCGTTTTTGAGATCCGTTTCCCTTACAACTCAAAAACTAATAATTTTAAAGCTATGCAATTTTTAGAATGCATTTAACCAAGTATTATCTACGAAACCATGCTAAATTATACACTTAAGATCAATAGTTTTTGTGATAAAAAATTATAAAACTGAAAAAACTATTAATAATCAATATATTAATTTTAGATTCAAATTAAAAATATTATTTATCCTGAGATCTAAATAAAAGAGCATGATTTTGTATCTGAGAGTGTTGCCATCACATTAAAAGAAGAAATTTGTAAAAATCTTCAAAAATATTTGAGTTATCAAGGAAACACTAAGTCAGTGCATGAAAAACTGGTTGAATTTTGATTTTTCAAAAAAATATATTTTAAAGTAAAAAGCAAACTTTTCCTTACAGAAAAAAAATATTTTTGTGTGTCAGTTCACTTTCACTGCTGTGGAGTATGATTTGAATGAAGAAAAGGGGGAAAATAATACAAAATTAATTGCTTTAAGCAGTATCTTCTCCCGTGTTTGATGGTACAGTTAAAACATGATACATGCTAATTTGTTTACTTCCGGCCCATATCTTCTCTCGCGGTCATGATTTTTACAATTAATAGATTTTCCTTAATAATATTGATTTTGAGACAACACTCAACTTCAGGCGTAGTTTTTGAAAGTTTGAACTATAGGATTTCAAAAGCTTTAAAAAAAGATGATCAGAGAAAAGTACTTTGCAATCCATACATTTTGAGGTATCAAGAAGGTCAATGAAACTAAAAATTTCAAAATTGGAATATATATATATATATATATATATATATATATATATATATATATATATATATATATATATATATGATTGTGTTCATTGTCCAAAATCTCATTGAAAATTCTTGTGAACGTGACTTCACTTGGTTCGATAGCTTTCTTTTTTTGTGCATGTTCATTTATAACCACAGAAGAAATATTTTGCTATCCATTATCCATAGATTTGTCTTGTAGTATATACTGAAAAGAACGTCAGTATGTCTATAAATTATTGAGAATGTTTTGTGAACAGGAAGACGGTATCTAATTGGCTCGAAAAGTAAAGAAAACCTTGTGGCATCACCAATGTCGACGGTTTGGGAGTTGAAGTTACAGCGTGTGGTTAGGAAGCTTTCTGTTCATAAAAGAATGTAAAGTTTCCGTCACCTTCATTGGATGTGAAAAGAAACTAGAGGCTGGCCAGAGATTGGAAGAGAAGTCTACACTTGTCAATGTACATAGCTGTCTGCTGCACTACTAACTTCAGAATGTGACAGTAGCTTGCACAAATAATGCCTGTGGAAACGAATCTTTCACTTGTGTCTGAAGACCGCCTAAGGGCCCAGACATTACGGCCGCGCCGTATATAGGTCTGAGTAACAAGTTTCTTGAGAATTCATGATTGTGGCAACAAGGTTATACAGCGCATCGGCAGATGTATCAGCGCTGACGTCTGTAAAGCCCATAAACCTCTCTTGAACTTCACCAGATTTGTCCACATGACGCAAAATGGTGGAGAGGTGCGATTTATTTATTATGTCTGAACTCTCGTCTGGAAGAATGGCCACAAAATTGGCAGAGGCAAGTTACTTTGTAATTGTATGAACCATAACACCTCTTACGGCTTCGAATAAATTGTTCTGGATAGCAGATGAAGTACCCCTGAAAACTGCATTTTGCAAATGGTCATTTGAAGAGTTGGTCATATGCGCTGAGTAAATCTAATGTTTCTATGTAATTTCATTTATTAAATGATGTTTCTGATTCATCGCGACTCATGAAAGCTTGTTCTTGCTTGCCTAAGTGGCAGACAAAATCAATAGATCTTGTTAGAATCAGTGTGTTCTTCTTTAGAATTTCATTGTGTTTCGACATTTGTAAAGCCTTCTGAGCATTTAGTTGCAAATCTACTCGGATATTACCGAAATTACTCAGTATAAATGCACAAAAGATATGATTTCTTCTCTTTTCATACTTGCCTAAAGAAGTAGCAAGGGATACTATACTGTCGAATCCTTCTTTTAATTAAATCTTACTACGCTTATCACTGCTGAAAAGAAGCCATGGACAGTAAAAATGTTTGTTCAATTTAGAACAACTCCTTCTTTGTGTCTAGAATAAATAGAAGTACAGAAGTGTGTGCTGTACTCTCGCTTTTTGTCTTCACATTTTGCGGTTAAACTTGGAGGTTCTGCTACAGATCTACCGTTGTCTTTTATTTTGAGCTTTTCTGATAACTTAGTACTATGAACTTCCGTCCTTAATAATTGCTCTATGAAGCCATTACACGAACCACTAATTTCTCACAAAAACTTGAGAGAATCCAACTTACGAACGACCAGGGAAGGACTGTTCACGGCAACATTTTGCGGTGCCTACCGACCGTCCAGCCGCGCATCCTCTCCTCTCCCCTTGAAACATGAGGAGCCATAAGGTACCTCGGTTGGCATGCTGCAACACCCCCTGGATATAGAAAGCCTCCACATCGATTTGTGACGTCATCATAGGTAATCCGAACGTCGGACTGCTGCGCATTTCGCAGTTATACTAGAAACCCTCACTTGGATTGCGATTACTATTCTGGAAATATATTACAAGAAAGATGTTCCCATATAATGTCCACACCAGTGAAATTAAGTACTATATTTCAAGAATCCATACTAAATTCGTTTTAAATTCATTTACCTTCAAGTTTTTAAGAATGATATCAAGAAATTTCGGCAAATACTTTACATCACCAAGTATTTAAAACTATTACAATGAATATAGTGAAAACATTATAAAGGTAGTGGGTTGTATATAAATCATAATTTATGTGCAACAAGTTCAGCAACTTTACAAAGTATGTGGTCTTTGATCTACTTGATGTAATTAAAAAAAATGTACACAGTGATGGCCAAATCAACAATCATGTGTTCTGAATAATGACCACTAGGGGAAATATCATTAAAAAACACGCATGCTTTTCATGGTGAACTAGAAGGGCTACAGAGTCACAGACTTTTTCGTAGTAAATTATTTCTAATTTCCTTGATGTGATCTGGGCTTAAAGTCTTGCTCCATTCTCTACCCAGCTGCCACTTATCGTCGCCCAGAACACTTTATTTGGACATTTTCTCAACTTTTTGCTGTCCTAATAGTACAACCGAAATAATCCTTCAAGAAAATTAAAGAATAATAAGATATAAACAGGAGAGGATCCACCTGTAGAATGGAACATATCCTGCATCTCTTCTATATTTAAAAAAGGAGACAATCGTGTGCGAATTACAGGGGAATACCATCAACAGCAAGATTGTTTTCAAATATTCTAAGTAAAAAAAGAAGATAAACCTGTATTGAGTGAAGAGCAGAGTGGTTTTAGACAAGGTCGATCATGCCTAGACAACATCCACTGTATCAGACGAGTTGTAGAGAAACATAAAAGAAATATGAATATTTATGTAACCTTTATAGACCTCCAGAAATCATACGATAGTGTCCCAAGAAGAAATATATGGGGAGCAATGAGAAAGGTTGATATAAAAGAAAAGTGGATCAATCTGGTTAAAAAAAATTTACAAAAACACCGAAGCCCAAATAAAAATTGGATATAAGTTAACGGGAAGCTTTCTGATAAGCAAGGGTCTAAAACAAGGATGTGGGTTATCTCCCATTTTGTTCAATATCTATCTAGAACAAACCATCTATAACTGGTACAAAAAATGTTCTGGCATGGGAATAAAAATTGGAGACGACACCCTTCATTCCCTTCTATTTGCTGATGACCAGGTAATCATTGCCCAAGATGAAGTGGATATGGTGTACATGCTAAGAAAGCTAATAGAAGAATATAATAAATGGAGATTAGAAATAAATTTTAATAAAACCGAATGTATGTGCATTGAACAAGCAATGACAGATATAAGACGTGAATGGTAA
>BLKR01004098.1:0-119970 GCA_011170035.1 Teleogryllus occipitalis | reverse complement strand
AGGCGGGGCGGCGCGGACGGGGCGGGGACGGGGCGGGGACGGGGCGGGGACGGGGCGGGGACGGGGCGGGGACGGGGCGGGGACGGGGCGGGGACGGGGCGGGGACGGGGCGGGGACGGGGCGGGGACGGGGCGGGGACGGGGCGGGGACGTGGCGGGGACGGGGCGGGGACGGGGCGGGGACGGGGCGGGGACGCGGCGGGGACGCGGCGGGGACGGGGCGGGGACGGGGCGGGGACGGGGCGGGGACGCGGCGGGGACGCGGCGGGGACGGGGCGGGGATGGGGCAGGGGCGGCGCGGGATGAGGCTGTGTCGCATAGCGCGACGCCTCCGTCGCTCAGGCGCGCGGCGCTGACGCACTGACGTGACGGTTGGAAAGGACGGCGGGTGCACACCCGGGCTGCTCCGCTGCCAGGAAGTGGTTGATGCTTTATAAGGCGCTTCTAATTTCTTATCGTCGTAATTATCATTAGAACCTTCACGGGTTTAGCCCTTTCGTCTTCGAGACGTTCTTTTCATTACCTAATTAGTCTGCTCCTACTGTTTCATCCTATAAAATAGTAGTTGCAATGAGTTTGGGGTTTTATATTTACATTTTAAGTTACTACCACATTTCCAATGCAAATATGCATTTTACTCTTCTTCTAATACAAGGAAATTACAAGAAGAGCATGTTTAGAAGTTTTTTTTCAATTTTTTTGCATTGTTCATTATTACGATGAATAAAAAGAAAGTACATCTGATATCAGTTCTTTTTATTTTATAGTATTGTCTTTTTATTTTGAGTATTGCTTTTAGTACAATAGTATTGATAAGAATAACAATAATGGATCGTGCTAAACAGTGTAGTAATATATTAGTATGACTTTTACTGTTACAATATTCTGAATACAGTGCTTTCTTAAATTTTCGTGCACCTTCATCTTGTAGATGACAGTTTTGAAAAATAGACCATAATAAATACTGCTTTATTTGAGTATAAAAATAAATTGCTCAAAACTGATGGTGTACATGAATCCAGAAACATGTAATATTACTAAGGAAATTAATGAGCAAAATACAATCAAATAAACTCAGGAAGGACACAACTGACCAGAGATATGGCTGGAGGAATTTCAGAACTAATGGTGTCTGCAGGAAGATTGATTACGTCAAATTCCGACCAATATTGATATATTCCAGCAACATCAACGATTGCGCTTCAATCTCTTGTCAATGCCACAAACGTTAAACTCAGACACTAGAATTAGATTCAATGAAGAATTTTCCAGAATCTCAAAGTATTCTCAGACCAAATTTAGTAAACGTTTGTGTACGATCTACTCGCACAAATTAAAAAGTGAAAAAAATCGATAGTTAGATAAAAGTACTTTGATGTATTTATGGAAGTGGTCGTAACAAATGAGCGTTCAGTCGCAATTGTGTTTTAGTTTCAAAATGTAGTTTCAATGCACTAAATAGATTCATGCACATTCGTTACATATTCAGCATCACCAATAATTGAGTTGGAATTGAGTAACAAAATTATCTAAGAAAATAATAAATAGAATAACAGGGATGGGCGACGTCAAACTTGACTAAATTCATACCTACCACACATCAGCTGAATAAGTACTGAACTGTGACTTACCTGCAACAAAAGGAAAAAAAATTAAAAACTTATATTACACAACATAATGTAAATGTATCGATTTCCAGCAACACCGTGAGTTATTTATTGGGATGAACATGATCATCCTCAGATTATTACGAGAAGCTCCAATGTATATTTCCCTGACTAAATGTGATTATAGCATACACGGAAAGAATTGCAGAACACCTAATCCATCCTTGATGAAATCTTGATCATTCTCTCTCTCTCTACAAAACTACGAAAGCTGTAAACGCGTGAGTAAAAAGGTTATCATTGTCATTCCGAAGTAATAATGCGTGTCATACTTTTTTACAACACTAATTCCTAAAGTCATTACGAGCATCGGGCTCATTTCATGTACTGCTACGCAGATTCTCAATTCTCAGCCAAAAGAAAACAAAATCAGAATCTCTACCAGCTAAAACCCAAAATCAACATCTCTTTCATAGAAGTTTCATCTGCTAATTACTAGTGTCATGAAGCACTAAATGTTGAATCTTTTTTTGAGGTGAAAAGGTGTTGCATGATGAACCGCACTTTCTGTCTTTGTTTCGTGCATTTGCTCGTTATGCTCCGAACTCCTTTGAGGGACTGTACATGACGTCACACTTTAGAATAAACAAATACAGCAGCGCCACCGGGCTCCGCCCACTCATACATCAGTGGCGAAACAAGTCAGGAAGTTCGCTCGTTTTCTTCTAAAGACCAACCTCTCGAGACGTTAACTACGGCGGCTGGCGCAGATACAAACACCGCTTGGGAATCCCTAGGCGTGATTTTTACAACCACGTAGTGTTAACGCAACAGATGCCAAGAACATGGGCAACGGAAAACGTACAGCCACATTAGGGGAACACTCCCAGACACCGAGGGAAGTTTTTTCAGGGGGGGGGGGCAGATTTCCCCGCTACATAACTTTTACAGGAAACTTTATTAATGTCCTACAATCTGTTACTTTTTTGTACCTACCAGAGAAATAAATAAATTAGAATAAGTCTGGTAGATTAGCATGTACGCGGCTTCTGACGGCAGGTTTTTCCCCTTCAGGATCTTTTTCCTCATCCGTACCTTATGGTCTCTTTTCCGCCGTCTTTGATGCGATGGACAGACCATTTGGGGTGAATACCAGAATTCGAAAAGTTAGAAGAGGTAGGATGTAGGTATTGTAATGGCTTAAAATCCTTCGACCTAGCCACATTGTATAAGTTACTTAATTTCTATGTGTAATATTTACCTATTAAATAAAAAAATAATACTTTTTTGTGATGTGCATTTTATTATTTAAATAATTATTTTTACAATATTGAAGGAAATTCGAGTGACGGATGAGAATGATATGAGAATCCTGCTTTCGTCCTGCTTCCCCGAATGTTGTAAAACAGTAACGTTGTAAATGTGGTAGCTTCAGCCCAGGATCAGGCAGGGTTATCTCAGCGTAAGCATTGCTACTGTCTTTGCAGCGCCTCTGACTGGGGGGGGGGGGGCTAGGGGTCGAATACCTTCGATGGCGGAGTTTCGTTACCAGCTACGTAAGTCGTTTTCAGTTTGGAAGAGAATTCTACAGGCCGGTTGCTCTGATCAGTGGTTTTGCGCGGTTTCTCCGATGAATACCAGTGCGTGGTCCGTTCTTTAGTGTGCTCCGGGATCCGCCTGGTGTTGATCGGAGAAACCACGGAAAACTACCGATCAGAGCAGCCGGCCGCTAGAATTCTCCTCCAGACAGCGACTGAATTCGACCTAGCTGAAAAGCTAGTGTCGAAAATCCTGCCGCCGTGGGGAGTTGGAACCTAGGACCTCCCGGTCAGAGGCGCTGCAGTGCCATCAGTTGATACACAGACCTACCGCTCCCAGATTCCCGTTGGTAGGAGATACCTGGAGGCGAAATCCTCTGCAAGCCAACGGGTGGGTCGCCACAGGATCTCACCATCCATCGGGGCAGGAATCACCACCACCTTCCGGAATAAAACATTCGAACAAACTACACGAACGGGACTAAAGACCACAGCAGTTGACGTTGCTGGAAACATCAATAAATCCAGTCCGAGCTTCTGGTGCCCGCTCGTTAGTGCTGTTGAATCACGGCTGGCTCAGTAATGTAGCCCCGAAGCCCGCGTAATATGGCATTCGGTAGCTGATGTAGTCTTAGCACAGCCCGGCAAAAGCGAGGTTCATCAATTTCGCACCTCTTAACAGGGACCAGAAAATTATTTTACTGGTCTCCTCAGAATATAGAGACATGAGTTATCACTGATTCACGTCATACACATTTGTCTTGAAAATGTCCAAAATAGTGCTTGGAGACGTACAGATGAACACTATTACTTTCATTATTATTATTATTATTATTATTATTATTATTATTATTATTATTATTATTATTATTGTTGTTGTAAATTTTCTTTATGTACTTTGTAATTTGTTTAGATGTCGAGTTTGTTTATTCCACTAATATGTGAATTGCTACACCAACTGCAATAGAAACAAAAATTAAAAATTCTTTAGCTACGAGAAGTCATCCGGCTTTAATTCTCTTTATATACAAAAGGCCAGGAAAGATTCGAAATATAGAATATGTTTAAAGTATTTAATACAATCTTGACGAGGAGCCGGGGTTCAAAGTGAACAGTAGTACCGTTTAGTCAGTGAAGGATCTCGGGGGAGCGGGTTAAAGGAAATATCCCCCCCTCATCCTTGGCTCCGGAACGCTGCAAGCGGGGGGAGGAGTAAGTTTGACAATTCATGGCGAAGTTGATGATAATAGAAGGCCAGCAGCATTACATTTGATTTGTAAGAAAGATGATCTCGTAACATAAATTGCCAACGCACATCTAAAATGTTCCGTTTCGACGTATAAATATATTAAAATGTAACAAAATATGTATATAAATATGTAACAATATGCAAAATAAAAAGTTCTAATTCATTCAGAATATCTCGTAAACTCTAAAAAATATTATTGAATGCACGTATCTAGTTCCTGTAAAAACAAGTAATTACATGGAAATCCGTTCCCTAGTAATGAGAAAAAGAGAAATGCATGCAACCCGCAACACACTTTATCATATTGCACAAGTAGGGAACAATATGTCCTGGATTTTTAAAACCAGCTTTTCGGGAACCGAAAGAGGCAGAGTTAGGTTTCTTATGCCGGACTCTATGAATACACCTCAGATATTAAATACATTTGAGATGTATTCATAGATTTCGTATACAGATACATAGATTCGTAAAACAAATTTTATTATATTCTACACAACAATATTAATATAGAACGGTGAGCTATTTACGTATTCCTTATTAGAGTAATGAGGAATTTCAAACAACATTTAGAGGACTGTGATGTACAACTCACTGAATCATTTTCATTCCGAAACATTTAAACGCATCAGTAAGATAATTTTGTCCAGTTTCCCTGAACCATTGAGCAAATGCTGAGATGGCCCCTTGATTTGCTTCTGGACGTAAATGTAGCTTCACTATGCGCACGTTTTGTTGAGCTTTCCTTTCGTTTGTAGTGGTAGTAGAGCTTTGTGTGAGTTTCTATTTTGTTAGCAATACAGAAAATAACTCGGAAACGAAAAATCTACATTTTGATATGTTAATCTCTCGCTTTTTTAAATTTATTATTATTATTATTATTATTATTATTATTATTATTATTATTATTATTTTCATCTTTCAACTATTAATAGTTAAATTGTTGGGAAGGGATTCTGGAACTCAAGAAAGAGTGCACAGATGATTTTCTCTCCCATACGTCGCATACAGTTTTTTTTAGTTTTTGACTATTAAATAAATAAATAAAAATTGACCTAATAAAAATTTGGCACACCGCACTACAAAAATCTCTTTTAGAATACGCATTTATTTTTCTCCACCGAGCGGTTATTTTTCGTTTTCATTTGTCTAGTGTTCTTTATTGTTTGCGAGTTAGGAACTGCCGAGTTGCAAGTGCCCCGGGCAGAAGCACAAGTTCCAGCATGGCCGCTGTCCTCCCCGCGAAATCGCGCAGAGCGTTTTGCATGAGGTGCGTTTGGCAGTTGGTGCGGCCGTGAAGGGCTGTGCGGGGTGCAGATACTACATCGACAACTAAACATCGATGTTTAAAATTAAGATACCGATGTTAAAAATACATCGACCAAAAACCATCGATGCTTTTCAACATCGACGTTTTAAAGCTGATTTTAGTCACTTCTAACATTAATTTCATGAGCAACAAAATTTAATGACGGTGACTATGTATATTAATTTATAATTAAAATTTAACTGAAAAACATGTTTAAAAATGCCTCTCCAGATGCGAAATACGATGAAAGGAGAAGTAAATGCCAGGGTATCAGGATCATCTCGGGCGAGGGATAGTCTGCTCGATAAAAGGAATACAAACAGCGTTCGTTTGGTTCAAACATAGACAGTGGTACCATCGGTTATTATTTTATATTTTGACTTTTGCAATTTTGTGATTATGGGAATTTTTTATCTACGAAGAGAACATTAAAAAGTAGAAAGTTCGAGCACAAAACATAGATGTTCAAAAAACATTGGATTCAATCTGTGTCGAATCCTGAAGATTATTTTAAGTAAACCGCACTTTATGGAAGCTACTTCTACCCTTTGTCTTTTATTTTGAGCTTTTCTGAAATCCCAATACTATGAAATTCCGTCCTTAATAATTGCTCTATAAGGCAATTACACAAACCACTAACATCTGGATCATTAACACTCTCCATTTTCACAAAAACTTGAGAGAAGCGAAACTTACGAACGACCAGAGACGGACTGTTCACCGCAATATTTTGCCGTACCTGCCGACCGTCCAGACGCGCATCCTCCCCTCTCACCTCCTTGAATCACGAAGAGCCCTAGGTTATCGTGACTGGCATGCGGTGCCTTCGCCTGCAGGCGCATCAAGAACTGTTTGAAACTTCTCACTCTAACGCACTTCACAGCGCTTACGGATGCGGAAGACTGACTGGCTCTCGGTAGCAAAACAGAGTTATTTTATTCGCATCTGTTTTAAATCTTTCAAAATCACAATAACTTTTTAGAGGATTACCAAACTTAAGAAATATTTCTTATACACTTCGAATTACTAGGTGTACTGGCGGTATACGAGATGTATCAGAGAATTCGCCACTGGATTCAATGTAACGATGTTTCGAAAATGTCGTAATCGATGTCGCATCCCCAGCGCTGCTCAGCGGCGCGGCGAGGCGAGGCGCTATTCCCACGCGCTGCCGCCAGCGGTAGCGGCCGTCTGCTCTGGGCGCACAATTGCGAGAGTCATCAACAAAGCACTTACTCTTAGCCGTGACGTCAGCGGGAAGTAGGCGATTGCACATTTCGTAGGGCGTGAGGTATGTTTGTCTTTGTTTAGCATAATGTTCCTTTCCCCTACTGCGATTGCAAGAGACCATTTCTCACAGGAGATTGGAATTAGGGTAAAACATACGTAACCAGAGTCCTGCTCTTATTCAAGATGTCAGATAAATGAGTCTCAATTTCGTTGAAAACATACGATGTTACACATCCACTCTTCTACTATTATTATTGTATTTTAAATTGTATATTGTTGCAAAAATGTGCAGAAAATATCATTAATTTTATAATATACCATTTCCGTTAGTGTTGCTATGCGAAAACAGCAGACAAACCCTTTTCCAATTATTTTAGTGTATAATGTCGATACAGTACTTTGAAGTGTACTTAGTAATATAATGGTAGAAGATATTACTGTAAAAATACATCCATTTCTGGGAAAATATATAGAATTAATCATGTAACCACAACAAAGTTATTAACATATTCTACAGCTACAGAAAAAAACAGCCTAATCGGAACTAAGACACTCCACTAGTCTAAGCTTCACACGAAACAAGTATAGTACTTCAGAAAACGAGACTTACAATCCACCTTCACAAATACGAAACAAGCAGTCCCAGGTTGTTTCAACACTACACGTGCATCGTTCTCTGGGGTTCGTTCAGCAGAGGTGAGATTGTGCAGAGAAATCCTTCCCGGCGCACGCTCATTCACTGAAACAATGCAAGGACGAGGCCTCGCACCGTCGCCCGCATAATCGGTTCCCGCACCCACACCGCCACCTGCGCTAAACGATCGCGGGTGAAGAGTGGAATATGGTCTGAGCAAGGACTACGATGAATTGTCACTTCTGACTCACTTCCTCATAACTAGGGGGCGGATTTTAATGAAATGTCATTTTTTCTTTTCACTTTACAAAAATGCCGTTTAGTATAGAAATTTATTTTATGTTCCGACAAAAGGAAATGACCCATTTTTATAGGTTAATAAGGCATTTTTTAACTTTCCAGTATTTTTTAATGCATTTTCGATGATTTAATCGATTTTAACGTCTTTTAATGGCACTTAATTCAAATAATATTTACGAGATGGAAGAAATGTTCTCCATAGAATTCCTGAGTACCTACCCCTGGTAGCCTGTTCGATTTCTTCGCTCAGAAGTTGTAAAATCAGCCATTGTATGTAATCTAAGGTTCCTGTGACGCCTGTCAGCGCCATTGACTGTTCAGCCGATTTTGGGACATCTAAAGACAGTATTTCTGGTAAAGAACAGTCCAAACCAAAAGTTTGAAAGCTGAAGTTCAATTGAGGGAATAGAAGAAGCCCCGATTACATCCCAACAACATATCCAACAGCTTAAGTTGGTCATCCGAACTGGATTTGATCATAATTTTTAACTTAATTTTTCTTTAGGGCATTTTAAAATCATTTTAAGAGCATTTTATTGATCATTTTTGGCGATATTTTAAGTCATCAAAATCCTCCCCCTACTCATAACACACTGATGCAACACCAAGTTGGTGTTGTTTTGTTATTTGAGGTCGCATCAACATCTAGGTCATTAGCGACCACTATTGGAGTTAACGGTATGGTAAATATGAACATAAAACGATATGGTGATGATAAGGGGTGAAAGGACGAACACAAATACAACCATGCCCAAGGCGGGACTCAAACCTGCTACCCCTCGGTCCGAGATCACTACGACACTACTGCCATAGCGATCTCGGCCACAGGACCAGCACAACACCAACTTTGTTAATGATGAAATGGGAAAATAACTATTTTCTTGGCTCATGGATTCCTGTACAACAAATATGTGAAATAATGCAGGACTTTACCAAAATGTATGAAGAGAGAAAGATTTAAAATATGCTTCCAACAAATTACACCAAGAGGAACAGCAGTTATTACATTTAATATTACACAATAAAATATGTGAATCAATTTTGTAATTTCCAATGAGCAATAAATACCAGCGATAAAAAGAGTATCGAAAAAGGAAAAGCTCAGATAAGACATATTATTATTATTATTATTATTATTATTATTATTATTATTATTATTATTATTATTATTATTATTATTATTATTACTAGCAGCCGTAGTTTAGTAGAAGTTGCAGCAATTTGCTGAATGACACTGCACAAGGCAGATTATAAATCCCGAAGACTGCCGTGACCTCTCCCAAGACCTAGACATCTTCCTCCATTTAAAGATACACTTTTATCAATATAAGGTAGTACGTTCCATTGTCTTAATGACGACAGCTAATAAATGTCTTGTATCAACCCTCCAGTCTCCTTTGTTAACCAGTTTGTATCCCAATTTCGAAAGAATATTCCAACTTTAATGTTTTAGTTTGCTGTAGAATATCGATAATGGCACAACTTTTTACGACTTCCTCCGAGTTTTCATCATGCAACGCCAGTAAAGATTCCTCAGTGAATCAGTTGTTCAATGGTCGTCTTCTTCATTTACTACTGAGTTGAGCAATAATTTGATAGATAATGCTCTTCAACACAATGGACGCGGCGAGGCAAAATCATTAAATATGTCTTACTGAAATTACCAATTGGCAAGATTTTTTAGGCACAATTACAAACACAGATTTTTCAACCGCAATTATAAAAGTCATTACGACAGCAATCCTGTTGTACATCAGCACATCGTAAACCTGTATAAGAGATTTACTAATACAATTCAGTGACTCTCCATCACAATAAATTAAATGTCCCAACAACCTCTGCCCGTTTACATTTGACTCCGGTTATAGTGAACTCGGATGTAGTGAACCCTCGATTTCAGTGAACTTGTCACTGGTCATGTTTTACTTACATTACAAATAAGCATAAGAAAATTCGGTTATAGTGAACTTGAATCTCGGCTTTAGTGAACGTGGAAAATACAACGTCCAGGAAATTAATCCCTTACTGGAAAATAACATATCGCCTCAGAGCCACAAATTCCAACACTAGGCAGCTTGAAAAAAAGATCGTCGGACTAACGTCGACTATTCGAAGAATTTTCCCCTGAGGTGAAGGTAGCGGACCTGGAATGGGGACCTTAGATGACCTTACGCCACTCAGTTTCATTGCGGAAACAAAGGCCGTGTCATGCGTGGGCTACAACTGGCGGCAGCGACGCGCGATCCAGTTTCAATCTTGGTGTTCCTTGTCATCCCGCGGGACAAGGCGCGTTGAGTTCTACGAATGCGCCAGGAAGCACGCGCCTGCCACTCACATATTTGCCATATCCGCCGTGCCGCTTGGTAAAGCAATCAGTTTCATTAACCGCTTGGGCCATGCCGCTACCGAAAGCATCTCGTATGTTATTAGGCGAGTAAAAGGGCCTTCGGAGAGTGGGACGGTGTTCCAACAGTGCAAGAGGCATTTAAGGGTGTAAAGACTGCATTACGATACTTAGACCCAGAGGACAATGAAGAAACACGAATGGAGAGAGAGAGAGAGCGCGCGCGAGCTCTGGAGAAGGATCTAGAGAAATTACTAATGAAAAAGTTCGAAGCAAACAATAGTAATTAATTGTTTTTTTAGGGACAAATAAAGATATTTAAATTTTCAGTTCGTGCTGTTAATATATTTTGCTCTATCTCTACATTAATAAAATAAATAGTTATGGTGAAATTCCATTTAATTTTGACATCATCGGATATAGTGAACCAAAAATGTTAGTGCCCAGAAGTTCACTATAACCAGAGTCGACTGAACGTTATTTACTTAATTCAACAAGTCTCACATTGTTTATAAATATGTTTATCAGACAAGCGCCTTCGTGAATCAATAAACGACAAAGGATAGCAAACAGAAAAGAACATGCTCTTAAAATTTCACGAAAAAGATCAATAATTGTCAATCTATAACGCAGTTTTATGTACTCGAATGATAAAACATCCTTATCTTTTTCAAAGAAGACTCTGGGGTGTGTAAAGATGTTTCGACAAAACAGCACGATCGCGGAAGAGAGGCGCGGCCGGGCGGCAGTCACCTGTTTTCCGCTCCTTCGCCGAGAGAAAGCGCGACACATCGACCCATCGCGGCTCGATCGCCAGCATTATTTTGTTTCGCTATTTTGCGATCGCCGAGGGGCGACAGGAATGTCGCAACGTCGGAGCGGCCACTTCCTTGGACTCCCGCCTTTCTCGGCGCTGTGAAGAATGCTGTTGAATGTACCTTTCTAAGCCAATGGTATTCAGGTCTCTGCCTCACACTCTCTCAAATCACGGTATGGCAGACGTTATGCGAACAGGCGTGATTTTTGACACACCGATATTTTCCTAAGCCAAGTTTATTTATTTAGAACATTTGGAGTTTTTACACCAAAATATGACTTAAGAGTAGATTTTTTACAATTCGAATTCACAGAGGAAAAATAAAATGACTGTTACTTAAAATACCAATTCTTATTCAGGTTCACCCCTCATTTCTTGGAACAAATTTCTCTGACTTTTCCCAGTTTTCCAGTATATTTTTATTCATTTTTCACTTATAAGATTTGTACAGTATTTCACATTATTTTTTAAAAAAATATTAAAGCTAGCCTGATACCGATTTGTCTGATTTCACCGTAATTTTAATTATTTTTAATAATTTTTTTTTAAATTCTCAACAAATAAAAACTGAGTAACTATTTTTTGCTAGACTAATTTTTGAAGGAAGAATATCTAGTTATATTACCGCCTCCAAATTTTTCTTGACTTCTAACGACTCTTCTTCAAATTCCTGACCTTCCATTTTTCTCTGACTTGTAAAGAGCAATGAAATTCCTAACTCTTCCTGTTTTTTCATGATTTTTAGAAAGTGAATACCCTTTAATTCTCCAATATTATCTTCCTTATCTGAGTGGGCGAAGACTCATCCGTATAAGAGAGGTCCTTTTTCAGCATCCTCTAACACTCAGTGTGTTTAGGTTACGTTCTGGCGCGGCGCTCACTCCTACGAATAGAAAAGTATGACAAAAATTTCGTTGCTTACTTTCAGTCTCATACGATAAAGACCATTCGTACTGGATAATGGTATATCAGAGACATGGGTACACTGCAGTGAGTGTACAAAGACAAACGATTTCGAAAAAACGACAGAACAAATTGGACATTCTTTCTACAAACAATAATGCCCGTGTAAACTCTTGTAGCCACACAATTACGAAACAGTTTGTGCCAAGGACATGTTGCCATGCTTCCTATCACTTAAGGAAGAACTCATTTCTCGTTCGTAAAGAATTTCTATAAAATAACAACTTCCAAGTATCCAGTTGTATTGAAAAATTGTTTATTACTTATGGATTCCCTTATTCATTAAGTGTTGATTATGAATTAGGCATTCAGAAACGATTTTAAGAAGATCAATGACAACAAAAGTTACCACATCATGGTAGTATTTCTCTTTCTCATTTTCCTGAACTTTCAAAAGAATACATCTGTACACATTATATCTGTAGTATCGGTATTCCAGAGAAAAAAATGCATCGCTGTTTTTAATGAACACGCTGTATACTTGGATTTATTTAGAACTGCAATTGAAGTAATTCAGCTGTTGACGGTTTTATCCAATCGGGAGCTTGAACGTCACCATAGTGACGTCACTGTAGACGTGTAAGCTCACGATTGGATGCCACCGTAATAGCTGATGACCTGTCAGGGCAGCTGTAAATAAATCCAAGAACATATCTATGATTTTACCTAGAGTCGAGACACGAAGTTGTTAAGCTGCGAATTTGAAATAGTAATTAAATTATTGTGATGCAGGAAACCGAGAAATTAGCGATTAAAATGTTATGATTGTATAATTTTAAAAAAAAGACTCAATTTGCCTGTAACAAATAATGTACTTCCGGGTCAAAGACCCCCATCACGATCGGGTTTTTGCCCAGTTTCCCTGATCCATTGAGCAAATGCTGTGATTGCCCCTTGATTTGCTTCTGGACGTAAATGTAGCTTCACTATGCGCACGTTTTGTTGAACTTCCTTTTGCTTGTAGTGGTAGTAGAGCTTAGGGTGAGTTTTTATTTTGTTAACAATACAGAAAAATCAAATCTGTTCGTTCCTTTACCGTTAAAAATTAGTTTTCTATAATTTGGCAACAAAAATATCTAGTTTTTGAAATGTTAATCTCTCGCTTTTTAAAATTTGTTATTATTATTATTATTATTATTATTATTATTATTATTATTATTATTATTATTATTATTTCATCTTTCAACTATTAATAGTTAAATTGTTGGGAAGGGATTCTGAAACTCAAGAAAGCGTGCGCAGATGATTTTCTCCCCCATACGTCACATACAGTTTTTGACTGTTTTTGATTAAATAAATAAATAAATAAATGACGCAGGAGCTACTTCGTGGATGGTCTCTTTTATTCCACACTCAACGAGTCTGGGCTGCATCGGATCGTGTTCCGGGATTGTTCTTATCGAAGGAACGCAGGTCTCACAGTTTCATCATGTTAGGAAGAGGCAAGCAGTCGAATCATGGCAATGGGAGAAGATAAAACGCTGCTTCCTTTCTAATCAGCTGCAGCTGGCGCTCTTCCTCCCCTGTCAGCAAGCGGCCCACCTCTTTCCCGGAAGCGAAGGTATCGAGTGACGCACGGCGGAATACTTCGTTCAAGCTACTATACAGCAATTTATTCAGAGCTGCGTCTGACAGGTCATCAGCTGCTACGGTACCATCCAATCGGGAGCTTACACGTCACTACAGTGACGTCACAATGGCGGCGTTCAACGTTCCGATTGGATGACACCGTAACAGTTTATTTACGTCAGACGCAGCTTTGAATAAATCCAAGTATAACACTGTATGAGCCGACCTGGATGGCCGAGGTGGCTAAGAGCGAGTACCGACTCAGCGCTTCGGTCCGAAGGGTCGCGGGTTCGAGTCCCGCATGGCTTGGGCATGGCTGTTTGTCCCTTGACTTTGTATGTATGTGTTGTCGCGGAGGGCCTCGTGTTCTGCTGATCCCAGATCAGAGGAGCCCGCAAGTGTGTTGGTGTCTAGTGTATGGTCGAATATGCGTCCCATCGGGACGTAAAGGGTAACCGGCTGTCGGCTGGATAAAAGCCCTAGATAAAAAAAAATAACACTGTATGAACCCTCATTGGTCACCGTACTCCCTTTCCATGGCGCGACTCCGGGTTCGATTCCCAGTCTGGCAAGATTATAGCGTGCGTTTTCCTTGTAATTTCACAGAATTTGTTGCTGTGTAACGGTTACTGAACTCGCTTATCAGGTTGATAAGACCAGAATACGGCGTGGGGATGTCTTGGAGCTAACCACACGTACCCTCTTAACCCATGGCCGCGAGGCCGGGACGCTGCTGGTAGGCCGTGGCCCATACGCGGGCTATCGCGCTAAGTTCAGACAGACAACACTATGAATTTAAATTCTATTATGATCTGTCTATTACAATTAATTTTCAAAACGACAACTACTTATTTTTTATAGACAGTTATATTCTTATTTTAAAATTTTCAAAACAGTAGAAATTTTACACATGTATATTTCACTTCGTATTTTCATTAAGTTTTCGACGACGTTTTGGCATCATTTTCAGGTACAGATATTTTTCTAATTTTTTTTTTAATTTGGAAAAATTGTATATGATATAACTGTCTATAAATATATGAATAAATAGTCATTAAACTGTTTGAATTTTCGCAATAGGCCTCTCAGACTCCTGGCACATTCAGTGTTCTGCGTAAATATACATTTGCAATAGATTTCTTTGCATTTCATTACCGGAAATTTACTCAATTCGTACTAGCTATTTTAAACCTTTATATTCGTGTAGAACTTCACACGTACTATATTGTTTATGCAGGACCAAGAACGTATTACATTGACAATCTGATGTTTTCTCAACGATACGAATGGTTAATAATGGCGACTGTTCACCTTTGTCATTTCCTGATATCGTAGAAACATTTTCAAATGGTGGTATGTGCCTGGTACCTTTTTATTTGTTTATTCTGCCTAAAGTTCCATTTGACCTTTCAGCCAACAATAGCCCGAAGGGTGTACCAAAGTTTGATAAAATTTATTAGTGGGTCTGATAGACCGTCTATAAAGATATTCGGTGATTACAAATTTACGTAAGTTAATTCTAGTCACGTAGGATTGGGAACTCTTTTTGTTATTACCCAGGAATAATAATACTTACTTCAAGTTAACATTTACATCCATATTATGCTGCAAAACAAACACAGTACAAAACATAAGTCGATAAGCAAAACAATTTTAAAAAAATATCATGAAACCCTCTTTATGATTGTGAACTGTTTTTGTTTCTAAATCCCTCCCCTTGTATGAATGGCCATTATCATTCTTAAATCCTATCCAGAAATTCTTACTTATTACAAAACTTGATCTTCCTACAAAAAAAAAAAAAATTTAATGTGTCCCCTGTTAGTTACTTTCCTTTCGTGTTCCTCAGCCTGCTTGAACGGCGTCTAGTAATCCATTCCAAGTTCCATTTCATTGAATCTCGTCCCGACCAATGGCATCTGCTTCCTCCACACACGCGATTGTATTTCCATGTACATTTGTAACATTTCCCTGCATGACTATTAACCTCATCAGCATCCACCCCTCATCGCGTCAAAAGCTCGTCAGCCCCGTTTCTTTATCTTACGCGCTCCTCATCTATCTTCCCTGCACGAGATCATACCCAAAAAACGTGTCTCTTTCCTCCGAGTGCGCAAGCAATTCGCATTTCTTGAGTAGAGCGTCATAACAGCTCGTCGAGCACGGTGCTGTGGTATCATCTGAACTACTGACGAACAATTTCGGAAGTCTGGACGAACGTGCCGCAGTGCAGTCGTTCACGTTGTACGGGAGTTATACTGCGGTTTTTCAGAGCTACGTTTGAAGTAAATCAACTGTTACGGTGTCATCCAACCCGAAGGCTGAACGCCACATTTATGACGTAACGGTAGTGACACGTGTAAGGTCCCGATTGGACGGCACCGGAACAACTAATGAAATGTCAGACGCAGCAAAATAAAAACCGCAGTCTAGTAATCGTGCGTGTCAAAGCTATTGCGAACATATATATGGATTTATTCAGAGCTGCTCCTAACGTAAATCAGCTGTTTCGGTGTCATCCAATCGGAAGGTTGAACGTTACTACAGTGACGTGGAAGTTCCCGATTGAATGAACCGTAACAGCTGATTTATGTCAGGGGCTAAATAAATCAAAGTATAAGTAGTGGTATTGGCGCGGTCGACGCCGCAGGACCGTAGAGGGGGCACCAAAGAATGCAGAGGACGAGTAGCGGCGTCTTTACCCGGCAGGAGGGACGGCTGTCGCAGGTCAATCGCGTTGCGCCATTCCTAGCCTCTTTGACGTTGGAGCTACCAGAGAGAATAGGCTCTTTCTCTCATCATGGTGGGATGGCGGCTCCTGCGAATTGGCGAGGAATAAGAGCCGGCAAAATGTTGAGTTCGCCATCATTCTACGTACTCGTACATGTCAAGGTGAAATAGAAAAATAAACTTAATTACAGTGAACTATCACGACAGCGAAAGAGCTTTATAAGTTAGAGAGAGAAGGCCCAACATATTGTATGCTACGCGAAATTTCGGCCTTCTTAACTGTATTAAAAATCAAAAATATTAGAATAAACCTGATTGTTTGAGAAACATACTTCCTTATGTATTAAAATAAATCTCTCTTGAGTATTAGTTTTAGTAATATTTTTATTTTTATTCTATTCATCCCAACTATTTTCTAATTTATTTAATAAATAGTAATCCATGTGTTCAACTGGGATATCCCCCGCTACACTCCCCTTTTAATGAAAACAAAATTCCTTGTCTATTTACGTTATCAAACCTTGAGAGAAATGTTGCGAGCCACAGAAAATTTATTTTTGTGGGTCGACAGAAACGTCCATACGGAATTACGGTGACGAAATGTTACGTAAGGAATCCCTTTTCTGTAATATACTTTGAATCATTGAAATAACAACCCCCTCGAAATAAATAAAAAATATTCGTCCTTCTGAAAAACATTTATAATTTCAGCATCTTTTACCTGGCTTACAAACCACGACAAAAATACATATTTCATCAATCAGCTCCTCTCATGTATACCGTATTTACAACCATTTCTACATTCACACTGGACATGTTTACTGTTATCATTAAATCTATCTGAACTTATGAAACCAATGACAGAACGTGGTCTTCCTACATATTAGAAATATTATCAATCAGTTCTCACTTCCCTGTCCGGTTCCTCAGCCTACTTGAACGATGATTTGTCGTCGTTTTACTCCGACCATCGGAAATACGTATCTTACATGTCGCCGGGTCCCGGTCTGTGAAATTCTTGCGCACATTAATTTCCCGGTAACTTCAATATTAGTCTCTCGATAATTATTCCACACAACTAATAAATTATCCGCAGTCACATTTCCACACTTTCTACTTTTTACCACACGTCTGCTCACGAGCAAAAACTACGCCGTTCTGCCTCTATTACTGCGTTACAGCCCGCCTGCTGGTGACCAAAGTCCAAGCTGCTCTGTCCCTGCAGTTTTTAATCAGCGCCGGTCACATGCCTCCTAAATGCGCAGTATCGTCTCGAACTCGTTCCTCTTTGGTTGATCTTGCACTTTTCTCTTCTTTGTCTAATGTCCATGCTTCTCCTGACTGGATAACCTCTCATTTGAATCTTACTTTTTGATACCCGGTCTTCTTATAATTCTCTAATTCTAATTATATTCACGGAAATTTCTCACGTATCCATAACTAATTCCTTACTAAAATTCAAACTATTTTCCCCTGCATCGTTACCATCATTCATTTTACATATATATATATATATATATATATATATATATATATATATATATATATATTTATTGTAACGATACCGAATATTATACCCCGGCTCATCGCACACAAAATGTTGCGTAATCACGCACTGGCGCTTTTGCGTCTTTTCTGAGCCGTCGGGCGGCTGATTCGTTACGCACAACTGCTTGCCGCGACACCTCGGCGCCGAGCAAACGGGGGGACTGTGTTTGTTTTCGCCAACGCCGACGCGGGTCTATCCCTGGGGATCTAGCTGGGAAGGGGGGCTGCGCAGTTTGGAAACTCTGGGAGGAACCACCTGCGTTTATTTACGAAAAGTGTGCGAGTGAGAGCGCCTCATGGAAAATTCCGCTCGACACACCGACGAAACGCAAGATATTATTGGACCAAATTTAAGTAAGACGTAGGAACCTTTTGCCAATAGAAGCACATTTTGTAAAAAATTTTGGAAACTTCTAGAACATTTGGGAAACTGGGGGGGGGGAGAAAAGACTTGCGAGCGCTGGCATGCGCCGAGCAGCCAGATCAGAACGGTGCGAGAGATCCTGGTAGGCGGAGCAGAAGGGTAGGAGAGGTGAGCGCTGAGGTGCGCTTAGCCCGCAGAGCAGTAAAGCCGGAGAAGGGCAGTGTCCCTTTGTTTTAAATTGAGGACGAGTAGTTCCTCCTATTGCTCATTTGTCGAATATATTCTCTTTTGATCTCTGCCGATCACGCCCGCTTCGCCCGTCACAATTCACGCGACGAGTATAATCGCGTTGCTGGACACCTGAATCTTGAGCTGTCGTCGCTTTTGGGTCGTCGCTTTCGTCGTCTTCATCACTGCACCACCGCCTTCGCCGCCGCCGCCGTCGCCGTGGCCACGCTGCGCCACCGCAACCACCGCTGCCGACGCGGGACTCAAAGGGCCTCCCCCGACACCCACGGGACACGCCGCCTGGTGTGAGGTTCGGCGACCTGTAGAGGTTGCCCACCCCAGCGGACCTGCCTGCGAACGGTGACTGTGTTTTGATTGTCGAGCTGCGGCAAGATCTCCAGTGCGCCCTTCAGGCGCGACGCTTGTTTAAAGAAACTGTTATCAAGGAAGTGCTCGCCGCGCATTGGCGACTTCCTTACATTATTAAGTTCCCTGTAATACAGTAGTTTTATAGCATTAAAAAATAGAAGTAATTATTCAGACCTTGATTTTTTGTATGCTTAAAATTTAAGTTTTTTCATTAAAGT
This sequence comes from Teleogryllus occipitalis, assembly GCA_011170035.1. Taxonomy (NCBI): domain Eukaryota; kingdom Metazoa; phylum Arthropoda; class Insecta; order Orthoptera; family Gryllidae; genus Teleogryllus; species Teleogryllus occipitalis. Next base: position 100,957 of record BLKR01004098.1, on the reverse strand, counting down.
CCATTTGTGTTCTCAATAATTTTATTTTAAATTCATCATCATTTTTTTAAATATCCGTCCACCATCTATTCTTCTTTACTCTACATGCTTCCTGAGCTAGCCGGCCACACGAGCCCAGGTAAGCAAAGGTAGGTCTGGGAGACCGGGTTCGGTGCAATATATATATATATATATATATATATATATATATATATATATATATATATATATGATACAGTTAATGTTGACCCCTCCAGTGTTGGCCGTCGAAACATATTTCTATAAACATCTCATTTTAATGATGAGTTATTATGGGACTTAGATAACCCAATAGAGTATTATTTAACGTCCCTGCTTTCCCAACATCTTATAAGTTATTTGGGATAAATGATATCCCATCTCACTCAGAAATATAAAAGTCTTGTGAGAGTTCCATGCTTCCTGCGGAATAGTAAAACGGACGTGTTCTGTGGTCAGCAAGTCCGGAACATTACAATTTGTACATCCAGTTTACGAAAGAATCACCAGTATTTCGCCACTGCATCAGTACTCTTAAACAACTCGTGCATTACCAAGATACCGTTGTAACAAAGTATCAATACAGTCAACAATATTTACAATAACTCATCAAAATCACCAACTTATCACACAAAAACAAACTACCCCCTTTCCTGTGATCAAATCAAGCAGGAAATAAAATAAAGTCTCAAATTTCAGATGTTTCTCTGATTTCTCTATTAAAGTCCGTCATCATCACGTCTCCATCCAAGACAACAGAGTTAAGGTGCTTTAAAACATATCACTTCTTCACGTTCCCTTCTAATTAAACTAAATTGTATGTTATTTTTAGCAGTGTTTTGAAAATTCTCCGATAAATCTATAACTTACAAGTAGTCGGTACACAGATCAATAGGAAGTTTCACGGCAACTGTAACACTTAAAAACCAATACTTGAATGAGTGAAGTTAGACATCTTTCTTCGCACATCGCATCACACAAACCTATTATAAGTTCTAATAAATAATTAATAGTAATTTATGCAATAATTAATAGTAATAAATCTATTAATAGTTCTAATCCCATGGTAGATAACGCTACCATTTGGTTCCTTTTCTTCCAACTTATCAGTGAATTGCCTAACTTGATATATTCAGCGATTGGCTTGCTATTAACAAGTCGTGCACCAGCTTGCATGTGAGAATATACGTAAATTACCATGCATATTAAATGCACACATAACATCCTATTCACACAATAGTACTTAAAATCTAGCAATAAACTCGACATCACTTTTGTCTATAAACAAAACCGTGACACTTTCCCTATATTTTAATTCACATCCGCTTAGTATCCTGCGCAGCTTCTTATTCCAGCACAGTCCGTACATGCTCCATATCCATTCATGTCCTTTTATAATTTCAAAACATTACTTCCTTTCACAATTACACTATCTGATATATAACATTTTTTTATTCCATTTAAAAACCCAATCTCCACATCAATGCATTTATTAATGTAGTTATTTATAGCAGCAAATAACAATAGAACACGGGAAATGTAAAATCTCATGACGGGGCTCTACGATTATGTACTCCACATGTCTTGTTCCGTCTGCGACTAGATTCGCTTGGTACATTATATTATTGCGAGATTCTTTTTGAAAAACTCTTTGCTATAGATCACCTTGCAATTTGGCTGTTTTTCAATAACCACCAAAGGGTTACACTCCTTCAAACAATTTAATTAGTTTTCTATTGCTCTTAAACGTTCATTCTTATCTACAGATGTCAGTGTAAAGTTTTTTCGTGGAATCTCTTCTTCAGATGAATTCGCTTCCTATATTAACACAGGTCTCTTTGTCCGTGATGTTCTTCGTACCACGAAATGTTCAATTTTTATAATGAGAGATTTTTTCCGCCTTCTTTTGGTCTGGAACAATTCTCTTCTGAACATCTTTCGTAAAAAACAATTCCGTTTCTATTACATTTTCTCAAGCAATTTCACACAATTAAACGGAAGCCCTGACATCCATAGACAAAAATGAAAGGTTAGCAGCAATAAAAAAAAAGAGTTTCAAGGATTATAGCACATTTTAAGGTAATTGAACAACTTTAAAATTGCAAGGTGACCATTAGGAGGTGGATTTTCAAAAAGACTACCTACAATGGCATAAAGTGCAAAGATACGTAGTCGCAGACGGTACAAGAATAACAATCAACATTAATACCTTGTCATATTCCTCTCGAAAGAATCTTTCGCAACTAATCATTACCAACGTCTAAATGTGTGTTTGATTCATTAAACGTCACAAATTAATGAATTATGTTGTAATTAACATTCCCCATTTACAACTAGGCGTGATGTCATTGGCCATATAAAAGATTATAAATATGTATGAAAATGATGAAATTGAGAGCCCACTTAACTCGGAACGTAGTCCGGTTAAAGAGGTTTGCCTGTCAAATGAGCGAATCCATTATGAAAGTGAAATGAAAACGCTGACATCATCGTCTACCATGATTCCATAAACTGCAGATGTCATGTACAACACGGCGAGCTTTTTATCTCATCACATGAAATCAATGAATGCAGATCAATGAATTATATTGCTAAGAACTACTAATTTGCTATCAGGGCAACTTGATAACCACGTAATATCTTTTTATTTATTTATTTATTTATTTTACGTCAAAAAACAGTTAGAAACTGCGTATGACGTGCTATGGGGAAAAAGTGAATTGTGTGCACATTTTCAAAATTCTGTGATCCCTACACTAAGTCATATACTACTTAAATTTTGAATTTTGAAAGGGAGAAAAAAAAACTCCCATGTAATAAAATCTATTTTCAAGGATAAACAAGCAATAAATTTTGAATTTTGAAAGGGAGAAAAAAAAAAAAAAAACTCCCATGTAAAAAAATCTATTTTCAAGGGTAAATAAGCAATAAATTTTGAATTTTGAAAGGGAGAAAAAAACAACAAAAAAAACTCCCATGTAATAAAATCTATTTTCAAGGATAAATAAGCAATAAATTTTGGCTCTTATTACTTCCTGCCGCGACAACATGGAAACGATAATTTGAATAATTGTATTTCCCACTGAATTCTAGAAGACGTGCACAGAAAATGAAGTTACATTTATGTCCAGAAGCAAAACAAGGGGCCATCTCAGCATTTGCTCAATGGATCAGGGAAACTGGACGAAAAACCCGATCGAGATGGGGTCATTGACCCGGAAGCTGTAGTACAATAGTTGTTACAGGTTGTTTATACTCATTTATACAGTCCAAATGGTAAATAATGCATTATGTATCATTGTTAAAATTAATGTTACTTTTCTTGTGATGCTCAGTATAGTCTCTAATTGTATAGAAACAGTTATGCAGCAGAAACGATTTCACTTGGGATTTAAACTTTTCTATTGAATTTAATCGTTTAATGTCATCTGGCAAAGTGTTGTAAAATAATGTACATGTATTGTATGTGAATTTTTTGTAATGAGCTGTTGATACTGTCACCTGATGAATATGATTTCTACGTCGAGTGTTATAGTAATAGACTTCGGCATTTTCTGAAAAAATATTCCCGCCCTTGAGCAAGTCATTTTTTACAAAAACCACTGATTCGTAAATAAAAAGACACGGTAATGGTAGAATTCCTAGATTAATGAAGAGAGGCTTACATGAATCACGTGGGTGGGATTTGGTTATTATTCGTACAATTCGTTTTTGTAATCTAAAAGTCTGGGAGCTATAAGATGTATTTCCCCAGAATATTATGCCATATCTCAGGCGGGAATGAACATTCGCGAAGTATACACAACGAGCAGAATGAAGGCTGACTGAATTTGCAAGAATTCTGAACGCGTAGCATAATGAACTTAATTTTGTGTTCAATTCATTTAAATGGACGTTCCATTTAAGGTTTGACTGAATTGAGAGACCTAAAAATTTTGTTGCCTTAACATTAGTCAATGGTACACTGTTCATTTTCAATGGAGCACAGAATTGTTTATTTGATATGGAAAACTGCATTAAAACCGTTTTCTTTTCGTTTACTATTAATTTGTTATTTCGGAACCAATTTGAAACATCTGATATTGTACTATTTACGGTTTCTTTATTGCAAAGGATGTTCGTATCATCCGCAAAGAGAACCGTTCTTCCGTTTCGAATCGCCGAGGGCATATCGTTTACGTAAAGTAGGAACAGAATAGGGCCTAAAATCGATCCTTGAGGAACTCCACATGGAATGGGCAAAGAGTGAGAAAGGTGCGTACGTAATGTTCCATCATTCCAGTAAGGTATTTCAACTCTCTGAGATCGTTGTTTAAGGTACGAACATAACCAATCTAGCGCAATACCACGAATTCCATATGAAGGTAATTTGGAAAGTAAAATGTCATGATCAATGACGTCAAAAGCTTTTGAGAGATCTAAAAATAATCCAATAGGTGCCTCGTTTTGATCCAATGATGAGGCGACATCTTTAAGAAAAGAAAATATAGCTGTTTCCGTTGATTTTGATTTTCTAAATCCATGTTGGCAATCTGAAAGCGCGTCGTGTTTAGTGAGAAAGGTTTCCATTCGTACGTAAAAAAGTCTCTCTAATATTTTTGAAAAAACTGATAGAAGAGAAATGGGCCGATAATTTTGAATTTCATTTTTGTTGCCTTTTTTGAAAAGCGGCTTAATTTTAGCTGTTTTGAAAATATCTGGAAACGTTCCAGTGCATAAAGATGCATTAAATATGTGAGTTAACGGGTGTATAATGGCATACGCACAAGTCTTTAACAAAGAATCTGGGAATTCATCTAAACCGGACGAATATTTATTTTTTAGTTTACCGATTATTTTGAGAATTTCATAGGAAGAAGTTTCGGAAACGAACATTGTGTCTAAAATTTTGGGTGAACTGTCTGGTTTTGAATTTTGTGGCTGAAGACCCTTAGTGAGATCGGCAGCAATTCTCGAAAAGTATTGGTTAAAGAGATTAGCCACTGTTGCCGGATCGTTCACATTTATATCGTTATATTTTAAAACAACATTCTCTACGGGTTTTCTAGTTGATTTGGTAGTATTTTTTATTATATTCCACATTGCTTTTGTTTTATTATTTGAGTTCAAAATATCCTGATCGTTTTTCATGATTTTAGCCTGCCTAAGACTTTTCGTAACAATGTTTTGTATTTTTTAAAGTAGATAAGGAAATCTTGAGATACGTCATGACGTTTAGAAATAAAGTAGAGTACGTTTATTTTTACACGATGTTCTAATTCCTTTTGTGATCCAAGTATTACTTTTTCGTGAAATGTTTAATTTTCTCTTTTTAATAGGAAAGCATGCGTTAAAGAGAAATGAAAGCTTTGAGAAAAATAAATTATATTTTTCATTTGTGTCAATAGCGTTATAAACTGCCTCCCATGATTCTTTCAGCAAGTAGTCCGTAAATAACTTTATGTTAACTGTAGTAAATGCTCTGCACATGCGTGTTTATTTATTGTGTCAGTATTCATGTTATTAGTAATTGTAAGAATTTGTGCATCGTGGTCACTGTAACCTAGATTATTCGTTATTATTTCATATCTAGTTGTGGTTTTGTTAATTATAATTTGATCTATTGCTGTTTGTGATTTGAGGGTATTCCGTGTAGGTACGTTCACTGTAATATCTAAATTAAAAGAATGAATTAAATTGAGAAACTGCTCTTTTTCGTGGGATTCGCTCAGAAAATCAATATTGAAATCTCCACACACAACAATGGATTTAAAAGAGAGATTACTAATTTTGTTCAGAGTTATCTCTAGATTTTCTACGAAATTGAAATAATCTAAAGCTTGCTTTGTTGGAGGTCTGTAGATGCAAAGTAAAATAATTTTGAGCGTAGTAAGATGTACAACTGTTATTTCAAAAACTTTTTCAACTGCATATAAATTGAATTCTGACAAGAAGGTAGAATCAATATTATTTCTTACATAAATACACGAACCTCCGTAAGCAGGGCCTTTATTTGATTCCCTTGCTCTACAATAAGATCCTGCAAGGTAAAAACTAGGAATTTGGAGTGTGTTTAGATCATTATGAGATAACCAATGTTCTGTAAAGCAAAGAACATCTATTTGACTGAGATCACACTCTAATGCTGCTTCGATAAATTCAATTTTATTTGAAAGAGATTGCACATTATGATGCATTATTTGAATCTTTTGAATGTACCTACACGAATGCTTTTCTGCTGCATCTGACTGTAATTGCTAATTATTTATCTCATTTTTACCTCGAGTGCGTGGTCGAAGGAAGTATCGTGTCCCAGCAGTGTTAGGAGGTGAGGAAGGAGGGGTTACAGATGTAGGGGAATGAATAATGGGAGAGGTAGTACAAGGATTAGGTTCAGGGGATAAGGTAATTGGGTCCAAAGGGGTTCCGGAGGATGGAAGAGAACTAGGAGATGTAGGTGGGGATGAATGTTGGATAGGATACTGCTGAGGTGTAAGGATGTGTTTGGCAAGTTCGCTACCGAGTGCATGTTTTCCGACAAGGTTCAAGTGAAGACCATGCCGGGTGAAGTGTTTTTCTGAGAGAAAGTTAAGCTCAAATAATTTAACATGTGTGCCTCTCAGATGCAGTTTTTATTTGTTGTTTGCGTGTCTAATTTCTTTGCACAGTGTTGGTTTGTTGTACCAGAAGGGCAGAGTCGAGATTACAATGTTCGTGTTTTGGGCGGCACGTTGTAGTTTGTCAACGTGTTGCTCAGGTGTAAAGTGACCACCCAAATTGATGTCATTCTGCCCTCCTATGATGATGACTGTATCCCGTTTGGTGAGAGTTTTTGTGTGGGTGTCCAATTCACTGATCACGTCGGCAAACCTCCCGTTAGGTTTAAACACACACATGACAGAGAAATTGGATGGGAGTTTTTTTAACTACAAATTTTTAACTACAAATCTTTTAGCTACAAATCAATTGCAAACAATGAATACAAATGAAACATGTAAAAATTGAGAGCTTGTCAAAAAATTTTACGATATGCATAACTTACGGGCCATAAAAAAAATAGAACATAATATATGAAACATAGGTCTCATCACTCATCAGAATTTTCTTGACCCAATCTAATCCAGTAGCACGCATTGTTTTCAGTTTATCGTGCAATTACAATGCAAACTTATCACATGTAAGTGTACATTGTTAATTTTAAATGTCAGCGTGTGCTTTTTGTACAAACTTATTTCGTGCCACCACGCCTCAAGGAAAAACAATCAATATTAACACAGCAAAACAGTATCTATTAAAGAAATTTCAACTTAAAAACACAACTAATCATGAGGAGCAAACATTCAAAACGTGACAAGTCCACTTCATTATCTTGCCACAAATATGAAAAAATAGCACAAATTTTATCCTTTTCAACACCTTCCTTAACTCGACGAATAGAGTACTACTTAATATATTGTAAAACATGTCACGTTTGTTCCTGAAAATAAAATTCTAGCTAAAAACTGCAGAAGAACTCAATTTTTACCAAGATGTCACCTTCTGAATGGTTTCTCCCTTTTCAATGCTTCCTGAAGCATGTAATTATTACATACTTCATTTTTCACGTAATCGTTTCTTTGGCCAGCGCTCATCAACAAACTGCGAAGAGGGCAACGCGATGGATGGCGCTGCAGGCGGAGTGGGTATTAAAATGCATCAGGTCTCGCGCCGCGGAGCCGCAACAATGGGCGCCCTCCGCCTCCCGCGGCGAATGGGCGGCGCTGCGCGGGCGCGCACAGCCACGACGCCCCCCGAGAAGCATTTCGTCGCCTCTGCAGCCAGGCACGCCTCGTTTGTTTGGGAGCTTGTGGCGCCGGCTAAGCGATCAAAGCTACAGCGCGAACGCTCCGCGTGTTGAAGCTCCCAGAAGGCATTCAGCGCGCAAAACTCACGGCGTTACAATTTACTTTTAATGCTTCTGATATTATTATTATTATTATTATTATTATTATTATTATTATTATTATTATTATTATTATTATGATTTTTTTTGCTCGCGAATCGCGCGTCTTGGATCACGCATACATGCATTTGCACGGGCTCAGTATTATTGAAGGAGAAATGGGCGGCACACACAAACAGACATACACAAACACACCCATGCCAGAGGCGGGACTCGAACTCACGATTCTTCCGTCCGACATCGCCACGGCACTACTGCCTTAGCGATCTCGGCTAACCGGACTGGCGCTTATTATTATTATTATTATTATTATTATTATTATTATTATTATTATTATTATTATTATTATTATTATTATTATTATTATTATCATCATCATCATCATCATTATCGTCATCACCTTCATCATGCCTCTCGGATGGCTCATGGGCAGCGTACTAGCTCCCCGTGGTCCCCCTGTTCGGTTCTCGGTCGAGGCAAAAATAGAGTTGTAGCTTTCCCTTAAAATCGTCCCAGATTCTGTAGCTGTGTGACAAAGAAAAGCTCAAGCAGGCGGATCTTGCTAGTTACAGTGAAGAGAATACGTCATGTTTGCCTCATGTCGTTCTTACCCCCAAGCATGGGAATTTAACTAGGTCCATGCATGGGGGTGTCGGCCAGTGAAGTCGGATTACCGACCCAATAAGGCCAAATACATACATATTAATATCTCAGAAACTCCAATTTACTAAAGCTTTTAGGGATGGGCTAAATATAAAATCTACTTCAAGTGACAACAAACTTCCTTAGGAGCAGTTATGACTAGAGCCTACAAGTCCAAGCATATATTTGACATAAAATGAGCTCGGAAAAACTATTTATTTTTAATCAACTAGGCAAGTAAAAAGGCACATATTTTGGCTCAATTAGGGCTACAAAAGAAGTAAACTATGAAAAATCACAATTTAAAAGAAATTATATTTTTCACTCTTGGCACTTGTGTAATTGCCAGCACTGAGAAAGGTATATGATATACAGAGAGCTCTGACCTCAAAAGGGATCGCATGCCATTCTCAAGAGTAGGAAGGGATACCTCGTGAACGAAGAAAACCTGCTGATATCAATTAAAAATCAAAAATCTTGACTTTATCATTTTCCTCTCTCATTTAGTTTTTTAACACCTCATGGTCCTGGAGCCACCGCTTTCCCAGAAAGGCAAAACATTACCGCACCAGGACTGTTTCCAAAATCGCGATGCCTTGCACTTCCAAATCTTTTGAAAGAACTAGAAGTTCGTACAAGTTCTTACATAAAATTTGCAGAACAAATCTCAGAGCTCCGATAACTGTCGGTACAATCTGCGTTTTACATCCCACAACCGGTTGATCTCGACTTTGAAATGATGTTTCTCTGACTTGTTGGTTACATGTTCTGATCGCATGGCAAAGCCACATCTGCATGTAGATACGATTTTCTTCTCCAAATTCCGAATAACAATATCTGGTCTGTTTGCTGCGATCATATAATCAGTATAGACTTGTGAGTCATACAGGTTGGATTATAAATCACAGATTTTTGTCGAGGGTTCGTTACCACCTGGAGCGTGTGGAATTTTGGGAATTTTGATGGCGTTGTAGATCTTTGAGGATAACTGCAGACTCTATTATTCCTTTACATGTACTCGAAATTAGCAGTAATTGCACCAGTTGAGACGATATGATCAATTGTCTACCTCTTCCTGAAAAATTTAATTTTCATCCGTTAGGGATATCAAATTGTGCTCTCAATGCCCCATCTGCTCCTTAGAGCTCAACATTTATCAAAGGTGTGGGCTGCCATTACCACTGCTTCCAATTCTGACTTCATATTTTGCATATTTTAAGTTACATAAATGTCTGATATTTTTCGATATGTGTCATGTTCATTATTTTCAGATATTGTCGATGGGGTGTTGTTCTGTCTTCGAATAATTTTTGTCAGCTTTTCCGCTTTTCTCTCCAGTTTAACGACAAAAAATGAAAAAAAATGTTAATGCACACACGAAGGTCACTGTTCCCATTCTGTCGTATATTTTCGCAGCAGCGATTCTCAAAGAATGAAAAAAGGCCACAAAACAAACTAGGCTTCGAAGAGATAGTGAGTGAGGAATGTAGCATTTACGCAGTCCAGTGGCGATAACATAAGTAAACAACACAATTAAGTTTGACATACATCAATTTGACAGCCTGGTTCTATTCAGGCATGACTGAAATCATTGGCACGATTAAAGAGTAAGCGCCAAGAACAAAGCTTAAAATATGTCACCAATGTCAGTGAAAACTGGTTATGCATAAACTACTTGACACAGCGAATCACCTCCAACTACGCCCCATGCAGTGAAACAATACTGAGTCAAACATACTGCAGAGTCAGATCATGTTCTTGTAGTTGAGTGGGTAACTCGCTAAGGGTGTGGCGGAGGAAAGCCTCCCCCCCCCCAAAGAAGACTGAAATGAAGGAGCAGGTTTCCCTTTGAAAAAAGAAACTCAATTCAATATCTTACCCTTTTTAATACACGTTATTGGATTGCAATGCAAATGCATATGTTTCGTCTGCAGAATCTATGCCACTTGTAGGAGCATGAAACAACGAATTTTCAATTATTCAAACATGATTATTGATGCATATCTTGCACATTTCGCATGTTTTTATAATAAACATCACATTCACGCATATTTCTAATTATTCTGAATATTTTACTCGAAAACGTTTACGGTGACTCATCTTTATTACTATTTTCCATTGCGCGCAGGAATTAGAAGAAAACTTTGTTACAACGATCATCAACGATCAAGGAGTCTCTTAAATATCGAGGAACTCAGGAAGAAAAATGAAATAGTTTGGATTTTGACTGAAACTAAATGCAAATATTTAATTGTGTCATTCGCTTATTCTCACTCTGTGCTTATCGACAGTATTCTCATACTCTCTACGTCTCTGCTTACGACAACAGCTGACGTCATGCAATACCAAGGCTTTAAGGATGGGGCATTTCGCCCTTAAATACTTGCTATTCACGTAATTCATTATGGAACAGAAACTTTCAATTTTCGTGCCATGTAAAGAACTGTTGTACTGTGTGTACACAATTCTAGGTTACTGCATTATACGTGAAGTATGCTTTTGTTCAAATATTTCATTTATTACAGTGTACAGGGCAGAATTTTATTTGTTGTTATTGCAATGCGCGTGGTAGTTCTTGAAAAACAATTTTGTCCGACTAAAGGCATTTCAGAAGCGTTTTTGCTGCTATAGGCCACTAGTATTTACTATACTTTAATATGTTTTCCCTTTCTTGTGTACGTACGAATATATGGAGTAATAAACGTAGTTTCGGGAAAGTTATGTAATGTTGCGGCGAAAAGTGTTTTTTCTTCAACAGAAAAACTCTTTTTCTGACTTCCCGTTATCGTAAACAAGGATTTTTCTTGCTCCCATATGCAGTAGATAACTTACTCTAATACATAACGTGGTCAGAATCTAGGTTCTGTGGTTCGTTATTACCGAAAAAGGTGTCGCTTTTTTAAAATCGTCCGTTCGTTCGTCCGGGCGTCCATCCATCCATCCGCTTGTCTGTCGGTCTGTGAACAACACTAGCGCCTAAACTATTTCTAGGACTCTTTGAAAAATCAATATTTCCAGAGTACAATAACTAAATTTTCACGAAGGAAGTTTAAAGTAAATTTGTCACATGTTGCGCCACATATCTTGACAATTTCAGAATGAAAAAAAAGCAACACTTCAGTAAATTTGGAGAGTTATGTTATATTTTGTTTGTCGCAGTATCTCTATGAACTACCTTTACGAACAAGTGGGTCTCGGGTAGCGTCAAAGCAACCAAACAAGCAGATCAATTGGTGGAAAATGTTTATCCTATATAACTACACACGGAAGTTTATTATCATTCAATTGTAGTTGTACAACAAACTTCCTGTAGGCCATCTAGTTGTAAGGTTAGTATGTTTTAATAGGTCAATGAACGATCAAATAATGTATATATAATAACTTACAAGACGATATTGGGACTATGTAGAAGTATCTTCATAAAAAATGACCAAAAAACCGTACAAGAAAACACGTATTACAAATCTACGATAATACAATGAAACATACGTAAATAATCACCACCGTATTTTCTGTGTACCACAAACAAGGCAACCTCACAAACAACGCACCAGACAATACCCTGAAAATCAGAAATTGACCTGATAGTTCTGCAAATATGACATTGCATTTTGCAGAAACCACAAGTGCCTCGCCTTCTGGCAGAGCTCTGGAGTGTTACCTGCCCACATCTGTCCTCAATTTGCACCGTCCCCCTTGCGCCGCCCTCAGGGCCACAGTGGCGATGTTGGCGATGACGCCTCAAGAAAACGACGGCCGCCATACAAGGAGATGCGTTAAAAAAGCACTGGCTGGTCGCGCATCTCCCTCTCACAGGCTCCGGGCACTTGCACGAATGAGTAAACACCTGTACCTAAGATTGTGAATGAGGGTACATTTAAATGCATTTACAAATTTCATTTCCACTCATTTAGTGTTGTGTCAACTACACTAAGTTGTTAAAATAACGCAAAATATTTCGCGAAGATGCATCATGAGAATAAGTTAGTTCCGCGCATTACCTGTAAGTACTGCATCAACAGATTGGTTTATTTCCATGCTAACGAATTACGAAATGTAAAAGCGGGAATTTAAAAAAAACTGTTAAAATATTTTAGGATTTGGACATACACAATCTTTCAGTGATATAGTTACAACCGTATTAGTAAAATTCTTATAAACTTAAGCACCGACACTCTAGGATTACTGGCATTATGATTCGAGTCTATCTGGAGATATTTTCCCATCTTAAAAATAAACGTAGTACATGTTCTTGTAACGTTTTTTTTACATGTTTCATGCTTGTTCATCAGTTCATATTTGGATAGCTGAATATTCCATTTTTAGGTACTTGTTACTCAATTTTTCAATTACCTATCGATGCGTACGTAAAATAGGAATATCATCCTCTTTCTTCCGGTACGAACGCCAAATAACAAGGCAACGTGTCTGAACGTGGAACTAAAAAATAAAACGCAGCAACACATGACCCTTTGTAATATGAATCTGGAGAACCATTGCACGGAGCAGGGGACGGGTGGCGGGGGGCAGGGGGAAGGGCTAGAAAATTTCGAAATGGCCCCCGTAGCCTTTCTTAAAAAGACATTTCAATTCCTTTAATAAGATAAATGTCTGAATTTCCCCTTTTTAAGCTGCCATTTTGAATAATTGGTATACGACATTAGGAGGAGAAGCTCTCCCAACCAACTGGCAACTCTGAAAATGGTTCAACATAAAATCAATTATCTGCATTTTAATTGTAACATTTAAGTTTTAATTTTATTCTCCTTCTAGATTTTTTGTATTTTCTAGTAAAATGTCAACGTAAATTAAAAAAAAAAACTTAATGCAAAAGAGGGGCCCGGAAGGGGGGGGAGGTCAGGAACGTAGTTGTCTTCTCTTGTTTTAGGCTGCGCTACGCGAACAACAACCTAAAATAGAACTAGTTAGAAATGAAGGAATTATACCAAAAGTACATGTGGGCAATTCAATGTTCGATGCCCGATGCTCTCTAGTTGCTGATGATGGCCGCACCAGCTATTCGAGAGGCAGCTCTGCAACCCCTCTCGAGTGCATTCATCAGGAACTAACTTCGATCCGCGCATTACCGCAGCGCACGTCTAGCGGCGCGTGGAAGCGTGTTGCTCTCCAGAGGCGTCGTTTAATGACGAAGCGCTTGGTCTTGCCCCCCCCCCCCGTAGATGGCAAATTTTACCAAAATATTGATACATCGCTAAAGGGTTTTCGATATTCATAAAAACATCGACGAGAAAACATCGATGTTTTAATTATATACTAATAAACGTGCTATTTTCCTATCCGTTTTTAATTACAGTACGTAAAAGGGATATATTTTATTGTTTGGTTACCAGCATGTTAATAGTATGTAAAAATTATTATCGACTGTATATAATAAAATTAACAATAAAGAACATCGTGTTTTGCTCTTGATTTCGTGTTTGATTGTCGATTCAGACATTAACGCGCCTGGCGATAACATTCATAACATTCATAACACGAGCAGCTCCCAAACTACCTCAGATTGCACAGGCGAAATGTGCAGCGCGATAAAAAGAATGACGCAAAACAACGAAAATGCTGTGGATTGCTGCTACTCTACAACGTGCTTAAACCCTTTTATTAAAAAAAAATTAAAAAATTAAAAAAACATTGATGTTTTTGCAACCAAATATCGACGTGAAGGAAACATCGAAAGCAAAATATCGATGTTAATGTATCGATGTATCTGGTGGAAAACATGGATTTTTGTTTTGCCCTCCCTAGCGCCCCGCCCGCGACGCCACGCCACGCCACGCCACGCCACGCCACTCCGCGTGGGAGCGCGCGGGCGTCGGCCGCGTGGGCTGTGGACGGAAGTCGCCACTTGCCACGCCGTCTCCGCGCCTCGCCTCGCCGCGCCGCGCCAACGCGCGAATTGCGAGCCGCGCAGAACGACTTGCACTTGCCGTATTTCATTCCAATTACGTAATCTGACCTACTCCCAGACGCAAGAAGCAGCTCGGAGCCAATGAAAGGAAAAATCAACACTTTCGACAAGGAGCTGGCCTTGTTCAGGGAAACAAGTGAGATGTGTTGAGAACAACGCTGTCTGTGTAAAGGTGGTGAGTGGTGATGAGAGAATTCTTGGAATCGAGCACTAAAACTGTATTATCTTTTATTCTTGCAAATTGAAAAGAAGAAAAAATTCTAGTTTTGAAAGAAATCAGGAGCATCCTTTTACTCAGAATAATAAACAAATACGTTTTACGGGATTTTATTTATTTATTTTATAAGAATCTGTAGAAAGTTCATTAATAATTACTGGTCGATATTTCGGGAAATTTGTGATTAGTCTGCCTCACATTATATTTAAAACATGAAAGAAATGATGGGTTTAAATGTTCAAAGCGATTAATTCGTGCCATCGAGCACTTGCTGTCTAGAGAAGAACTTCTTGCATTGTTTCCCCTTAAAAGAAACAAAAGATTGCATGAGAATTCGTATTACAGAGCAGTGTCAGTTTGTATTGCACATGCATTCGCAGTTCAATGCACAAGAGCTCACAATGAACTACAATTTAATTTGTTCATGCATTAATGCGAGTTCGAAGTCTTCGAGTTATCAAGTGCTTCATGCAGTTTCGTTATTTAATGTAATGCTGCTGCTGTTATTACTACAAAGTAAATAATAATAATAATAATAATAATAATAATAATAATAATAATAATAATAATAATAATGTTTAAACATAAAAATGTAGGTGAAATTAGGGATATAGAGCGTTGACACTGGGGTTGTCTTTTTAAAACAATATTTCAAACAATTGAGTACGTGGAGACTTCAGGCATTTTTTTCAATTTTTCTGAAGTGTAATTAGATTTCGGCTGCTATCGAGCACAACAGAGTAGTATTATCGTCAGGGGGCGTTTCTGAATTTTCAAATGAAATTTAAGTCAAAACCAGGAATTACAAGAAAAAACGATGATTCCAGTCAATTTAAATATATTTAAAGCAGACGTTTCGGCCTAAATTGTAAGGCCCTCTTCAGTGTCTGTAAATTTCCTAGGTTATGTTACACCATAATGTCGAGATATAATATAAAACCAGGCACTTCTAATCTTAAACAATGGTGGTCTAAAGGACCATATTGAAAAGGCATTGAGGAATGCAATTGTTTCTCATGGAAGATCTTCATCCAATTGAAATTAATACTTTAAGGTATCGGTGCATGTTCGATACTCAACGATTCAAGGTACTGTGTGTACACAACACCTTGGTGCATGTTCGATACCTTAATTCCGTTTTCCTTAATACCGTTTTCTTGTAATGTTTGATTTATCCAGTGAATCCTGATTTATTTTATTAAAACCAGGAATGTTTACTACTGTAATGGAATCGATATCTCGAAATACTCAAAGTAATGCTGCAAATTACTCAGACTACCGAAATTTCCTGAAGTCCCCCAAAATTTCCTATATAGCGTCAAGAAGAACGATTATATTGTAAGGCACTTGTTTTATCGTCTATATTTCTGGTTCTGTTTGCAGCTTGGTTGTGTTGCAGAGATTGATTCCATGCTGCCGCATCTATAGTACGTGAGGGTCCTACAGTGTGCGTGATGATTTGAAAACAGGTTGGCGTGAACAGTTCAGCAAAATATGATTTTTCTTTGAGAGTACCGTAAAAACTATAGATCGATTGAATGATAGATTGTAAGTGACCCGGGCGAGTCAGCTGCTGTCGTTAGTCCCATAAGTGCAGTGCATTTTTTTCTTCGGAAGGTGGCGACGATCCTTCCCCGCTTGTTGGCAACATCCGGCGCCTACCTAACCGGCAGTTATCAAGATTTCCCCAACTAGGTATCTCCAATTAGCTGGGCACCGCCCCGGCCAGGGCAAGCTCTAAGCTCCCGTGTATGTATGTGTAAGTAAAGGCGAGAGCCCGTTTGCTCGGGCATTCGCTTGATGTTGCTAGTATAACTAAAGATCGATCTCGGTCACGAATTCAAAGGACCCAACGCTGTACTACTTGTTCCACTGCCTTCCTGCAGAGCTGTTGCACTTCCACATTCACAACCGTTGGTGCGGTTCTGCCCACCTGTCGCCCCCCACCCGTCCTCAACACCGCCGCCGGACCGTCTCCCCGATCTCCGCGAGGGGCGTCCGCCCGGGGCGATCTCGCGCGAGGCCCACGCGCCCCGCGGGGATCGCCTGCATAATCGACAGGCGCGCGTTCATTCGAGTTCGCGAACAAAGGGCCGTGGGCGGCCGCGCAGAACGTCGCGTCGGCGGCGGCGGCGGCGTCACTTTCGCTCCGCGAGTTGAGAAAGCGCGAGCGCGAGCGCGGGTCCACGGCTGCGGCTGGGCCGCACCGCCCCAGAAAGCCCAGCTCAGCCGCCGCTGCACGCGCACTCCCTCAGCTGCCCTAGTGGCGGATCCACGGGCGGCGGCGGGGGGGGGGGGGCATGGGGGCCATGGCACCCTCCCAAAAGGTCTAGAGTATTCGTTTGTTATTTGGGAAATTGATTGAAATATTTCTTGATGTTAGAATTATGTAATTATTTAAACAATAATATTGTATAGTACCATATATCTTTGACCCCAGTGAACAGGCTGATAAATCAAACTTAATTTTACAGGTGAGCAATAAAACCCTTTAAACAAATGCTGTAAATAAGGGATTAATGATATTCAAGCAAAACCTACTTACAAACTGTTTCGTTTGAATATTACCTTCGTTTGAATTTCATTAATTCCTGATTTACTTCAGTTGACAGTTGTTTTTTGCTCTCCTGTAAAATTAAAGTTTTTTTTACTTATCAGCTTATTCACCGGAGTCAAAGATATATGCTACAAAAACATATGCAATATAATAACCATATGTTTCCCTAATTCTGCTTTAAATACAGCCCAGGTAACATGGATATACGTTTATTATTTAACAATAATCTACGACCCCCCCCAAAAAAATAATGATAGGTTGGATCCGCCCCTGACCTGCCCAGATGCCCAGACGTCGGATATTGCCTCTGTGGCATCGTTGGCAGGGAGGAACTGTGGTTCGAGCCCCGACAGTGGCGGATTTTGTTTACAAGTTAAGAATCTGCGTAAATTCAACCATTGTCTGAACAAAAAGTCTAGCAATTAAATGGTTTGATCAGTAGGTTTGCGTGGTGTCTTCTATCGGTGGCAGGCAACTGTTTGAGCAGTACCATGACAAACTGGCCATGCATCGTACGTGATCTTACCTCCCCCATCACACTTAGATTCACTAAACCATCATACTTGTCGGGAGCATAATGCCGGACCGACTGAAGTAGACCAGAGTATCTCTGACCGGAAGACCCTAGGGTTCGAGTTCCGACGGTGGCACGATTTTCGATACTAGCTACAAAGCTTGATCGAATTCAGTCGCTGTCTGGAGGAGAATTCTAGCGGCCGGCTGCTCTGATCGATAGTTTTCCATGGTTTCTCCGATCAACATTAGGCGAATGCTGAAGCAGTATGATAACAAACGGCGATCTTTCCTTCCTCTTCCTTGTCTTATCCTCACCCTTTACCTACACATACTTACACTCACATGCAATACACTACCACACATAACGGCAGACCAGTCAGGCGCTTAAAACGCCTCGGTGGGTGATATCTGTTAGGAGAAAAACTTACAAGCCGACATGTGGGTTGGCGCTGGAACTCACCACCCAGCTGGAGATCACCGCCACCTCCTGCGATAAAATACGAGCTATACTTACGGGAATAATGGCCTTAGCTATTGACGCGACCAGAATAACTAATAAATAAATAAATAAATAAATTGTCCAGTTATGCGGTGCTAGGCTGGGGGAGATATATGGGAGGGGAAACCTGCAAGCCAATGTGTAGGTCAGCGTCGGATAGCACGTTTCAGCGGGGGAGCAACCTCTCAGGAAATATATGCTACTTTTACGAGACGAATGACTAGGAGTGGATTTTAATGAAACATCATTTTTTCTTTTCACTTTAGAACAAAACTATTTAGTACAGAAATTATGTTATGACAAAAGGAAATGGCTCATTTTTATATGCCATTGTGTTGAATTTTTCGTCGATATCGATCAATAAGTCATATTTTACCTTTTCCCGTAATTTTTAATTCATTTTTCACCGATTTCATCGTTTTTAATATCATAACAATGGTACTTGCTTCAAATAATATGTACGAGATGCAACAAATGTTCTCAGATTTCCTGAGTAGCCTATTCGATTTCTTCGCACAGAAATTGTAAGTCAGCCGTAGTGAGTATGTAATCTAAGGTTTCTGTGACGCCTATCAGCGTCGGTTCAGCAGATTGCGGGTTAGCTAAGACAGAGATTTCCTGGTAAAGAACAGTCCAAACCAAAAGTTTGAAAGTTGAGTTCACTTGAACGAATAGAAAAAGCCTGGATTACATCAGTAACGTATCCAACACCTTGAGTTGTTGTTCATCCAAACTTGTTTTTTTATCACGCAATCGCATTTTTTACGTCATTTTCCCATGCTTTTAAGACATTTTAAAAAAACATTTTAGGGTCATTTTTCGCGATGTTTTCGGTCATCAAAATCCGCTCCCTACTAATGACTAAGGCCCGGGAGTTTATGAAAAATCATGTTTTCAATTATGAGTTTTATAAAATGGTAATTATCAAATGTCCACAAAACACAATCAAATGTACAGAAATTCGGTGATTTTATACAGCATACTTGTGCATATTTAGTGCATTTTGCGTTAATGCATTATATTTCCATTATATTTAAGTTATTATTCATATTTTATTGCTTTTTTGTTCTTAATGTGGCATATTTCTCTTGGAATTTCAGTTAATATGTATGTTTGTCTCCTGAAACCGAAAAGTGTACTTCACAAATGTAAATGCGAATTCTATGCATTAGAAATAGTGGGAATGTCTTTCGCTCGTTGCAGCAGTATTTGTCTGAACATCTCTGAGATGATACCATGGCCAGGAACCGGAAATGATTTGTCCGCTAACGAATGACGTGATAATTTATCTTTGATAAAGAATTTGTGGCATTGTAATTGATACTATGACAATGACACATACGTAATCGTATTTTACTATACAAATTGTCGCTGAAATACGAAGTAGAGACAAAAATTCAAAATTAATTGTTAAAATTAAAAAAATTGTAATTGTTAATAAATACTTAACACCGTTAATTGTTAGAGAATATTGCATTAGCTCTGTTAGAGTATATTTGCATGCATATCTCTTCGTTTGATACAGCATTAACTTCCGCTCCCTACTAATGACCAACGTAAGTGAAGCACCCGGAAACAAGAGACACTCCGTCACCATCCGAGGCAGCGCACCACTAGTAAAGATCAGTATTTTTTGTTTTTTTAAGAAGAAAGCAAATTTGCCTTCTTTTCCACAACATTCGTCTCAGAGAAATGCGTTATTAAAAATTATAATGTCAGGAAGGAGTATTGTTCGACCGTTCAAATATTCAAAAAATATAAAATATCTAGCGAGGATAGTGATGAAGGATTTTGATTATAGGGATAAATGGATGGAAAAGGATCGTTGAAATGAAAACAGAAATTCTGAAATGAATGAATAAAAATTTCCCTTAGTTTTCACACCTAGTGGTCATGATAACTGCGCTTAGTAACAACGCTTTTCTTCTTATTCCCAAGAATAACTCTTTCCAGTTAATGAACGACAATTCTGGTTTTAAGAAGAAACTATTTCCTAAAAAATAAAGGAAAAAATAAATCTACATGTATGTAATTTTCTTTAAAATATATCACGGAGAAGACCGAGGAATTTGCAGGCGTAATTTTTCAAGATGTGAAAGATTTCACTAGACAGAAAATAGGCCAACAAATTTATCCTCAAAATCCGGTGTTGTATTTACATATTTGCTAGAAAGGTTTATTAAATAAAAGTGTATATCTATCGTTATGTGGAAGCCTAAGTTAACTAAAATTTGATGACAGTAGTAAAAATTGCAATTGCTTGGAAAAAAAACTTCGTTATTGCTGCCCTTTTATATGTGCTTCCTCTACGTCAGAAAATGCCGCGAAGTCATTTTCCCTTCTAAGTAATGTTATTGCCTGTCGCGAAAAACCTGTCCGACGGATTTACCAGTATTACATGAATTCCATCAGAGAGAGAGAGAGAGAGCGTCCTGAATAAAGGAGAAGAGTGAATTTATTTTATCCGAACGCGTGATCTACTTACTAGATCATTAGTCCCGTAAGTGGAGTAGGAGGTAAGTTACGTGGTGAATGTTTATCGCAGAAGGAGGCATTGTTCCTCTTCCGCTGGATCGTGAGATCCGCCACCAACCTACACGTCGGCTAACGGTAATTTTTTTCCTCTAGGTATCTCCGCTAGCGGCACCGTCGCACAAACTCTAAGCTCCCAACAGTTCTCCCGACATATGTGGTAGAATAATGCATGTACGTGTAAGCGTGAATAAGGGAAGAGGAAGGGGCAAGGATGAGGCAGGAAAGAGGGTACTGACAGTATAAACTACCGATCAGAGCAGCCGGATGCAACAATTCTCCTACAATGATGGGATTCGACTCATCTGTGTAGCTAGTGTCAAAAATTCACCACCGACGGGGCTCGAGACATGGGTCATAGAACCGGGAGATAGCTCAGGACATCAATGCATGTCTCTGCTGTCCGTCTGACTGGGAGGTCCCAGGTTCGAGTCCCGACGGTGGCAGGATTTTCGACACTAGCTTATCAGCTAGGTCGAATTCAGTCGCTGTCAGGTGGAGAATTCTAGTAGCCGGCTGCTCTGATCGGTATATTCCGTGGTTTCTCGGATCAATACCAAGCAAATGTCAGAGCAGTACCCTAACAAACGGGCCACAGACCGCGCGCGATCCTTCCCATCCTCACCCCTTAAACACACTTGCACTAACATGCGCTACACTATCACGCATTCTGGGAGACCGGTCGGGAGAGCTTATCCCGGCTGGGGCGGTGCCCCGCTGGTGGGAGATACGGTCCATCTTTAAATTACGTCGAGTCTTTAGGGGGGGAAGGGGGCCAAGCGATTCTTACGTGGGGGAGAGGGGGAACATAGCAAATATTATGTAATATTTTCGCTAAAACAGTACTAAAGTGCGAGAAAACTGAGACAATGAAAGTAAAATACGTTTATATACTAAAATATGGCTAAATCATGCCCAAAATTTTTTATCGTGGTTATGTGAATGCTACAATAACTAGCATAGTATACTGAGAAAAAGAATCTAATAAAACTTACCAAACTTTTTATCATTAATGAGATAATTCTCATTACCTGTATTTTTACAGAAATTTTAAAGACAAATTACCGAGCGTTTTTAGAAGTGGAATAATATTCATTGTAATTCAGTCACTCATTTTCTAAATACTAGTCATATCTAGTCTTAAATAAATATAATTAAGCAAATTACATTTTCTAAATAAACCCCAATGCAATCAATCATAAATTAACGTACTTACATTAAAAATACGCATTTTGAAATATCTCTCGTGAGATTAGAAGGGGAGGGGGTCGAGCCAAATCTCACATCTCACCAAGGGGGGAGGGGGAGTCGAAAACTCGCCAAAATCTCCTCACATAATTTATGGACGGCCCCATACCTGGTTGGGGAAAACGCCGTAAGCTGACGGTAGATAGATCGGCGTCGGATATCGCCATCCAACATCCATCTCCCGAGCAAAAGCTTGCACTTCACTTAAGGGACTAATGACCCTAGTAGTTCACGTGGTCGGAATCACTAACAATCAATCAATCGAGACCTAGGACCTTCCGATTAATAACGCTGCAGAGGGTATTGCTTTGCCACTGAGCAATAGCAACTTGTGAGAGGGGAGAGTTTTCGGAGTCTAGGACGAGTGATAAATACGTATAGAAACAAAAGGAGAAAATGATAACAAAATGAAAGTGATTGACTAACGACAGACAGAAAATTACATTTCTTTCTCCCCTCGTATGTTCGTTAGAAGACTAAATTTATGATATGGCGGTCGGGCAACCAATAATTTTCTTTATGCATAGAATCTGCGATCTTTTTCACAAATTAAAATTTCTCATATACATAGTGATCTTCACATTTGTGATACTTCTGAGGTTTTGCTGAGGTTTTTCTATCTTGCTGTGAGCTATGAAAAGAAATCAGGACAAAAATACGATTTTTTATCAAACTATCCACATTAGCAAATGTCTGATGTACACATGCAAAACATACACAAGCTCAAGCTCTCACTATCAACTATGAGATTGACAGAGATGGTTGCGCGGGAGTATGCAAGAAGCATAAACTGTTTCCGTGAGTCATCTGCCTGCGCTCAGTGGAACAACTCCAGGTGAGCCAACCTGAACGACACTGTGATCTACCGAAAATTTCCCCGTAAGCTACTAGTAGCACGTGATCGATAGTTTGGCTATTTCTGCCCTACACTTTTCTATTAGTGATATCAAATCTTTTACGAATTGTATTGTTTACACCCCCGAAAATCAATCGAAATATCTATTAGTTAATTTTAATAGATACATAACCCAGTACTTATTACAATATCTCCAAGAACTTCCTCGAAATGAATACACATGAAAAACGCATCACGAATGATGACGACGCCCTCTTCCTGTGTTTACCTGTATTTCCACTTCCTGTTTAAAATTCTACACCGCACTGCTATTGTTCGTCTCGGGATACAATACACCGTCCTTATAGTAGTCTCCGAATATCTGGTTGTCAAAGATCCAAGGCACTATAATACATGCCACGTTTCCTCCAGTATACGACTTACCAAGATTTCTGACAATATCCTGAATAGTCATAGACGTGCGCAGTCGAGATTTCTGACAATATCCTGAATAGTCATAGACGCGCGAGTCTAAAACAAGAAGGGGAAGGGCATCAATATTTCTGGGTCCCTCTGGGCCCCCTTTTCCATTAAACCTTTCTATTTACATATGACATATTTTTGTAGTAAAAAATAAATTATACCACAAGTAGAAAAAAATATAAGCCTTATGATACAGTTGATAAATAATATTGATTTTGCTTGAATAATTTATAGGTTGCCAGATGGTGTGGAAAATATCTTCCCAAAGTGTCATCCCAAAGTGTCAAGAAAATCAATTCCTCGAAGTATGAGTTAATAAAGAAGGGTAAAATTAGGAATAGATAATATTTTAATAATAAAGCTTTATTACGTACGACTATGGGGCACATTTCGCAATTTTCAGGGGGGGGGCGCGTCCCCCAGCATCGCTTGTGTGCGTGCGTCTCTGAGAATTGCCAATAGAGAACGATTTTTGACGTTACAAACATTGAGTTCTTATTTTACATCGAGAAAGACAAAAAAGATAAGTGACTACATATTACCAAGACCGCTGAGATTAGAATGTTATCGTCAGCTAATATAGATCAACCCTTGCGAAGCGAACACTTGAGGTACAAGAGTTATATTTTCCCCCGAGATAAACTGTTTTCACCGTGTTGAAAACACAGAGTAGCTAAGAATTGTGCGAGTCGATTAGTCTTGTCGATAGATATTGAATGAGCTATAAATCACCTCTGTTGAGCCGTAATTCATCCAAAACACTTTTTAGTAGCTAGTAGTAAAAACAAAAACAAACGCGTTTTTAAATGTTCTTAGACTTTTCTGGATAGATCAGCAAAAACCAATCAGTTCGCTACTACGAGACCGTGAGGCATTACATGGCAGCTAATTTGTCTCGAATGGTGAATGACGGACAGACGGGCGCAGGCTACATGATTACTACATGATTATATTACACAAATTTATTGATAGAATTGGATGCATTTTAGTTTGTTGTTGCGATACACGCAATGGAAGCTAAAAAAAAAAACGTTTAAATTGAAGAGATTTTACTACCTTCCACATATTCCTCATTAGGATGCGAGAAAACACCAGAAGTTCGCCCTCAGGAGATAGAGACGCATCTAACGAATAATATCTAAGAAGTCGCGAATGCTAGTGGTCTACCGTGAGTGATGAACAGACGGTCGGAAGGACGCAGCTATCTCGTATACTATACTGTTTTTTGATCCATCGAGAAGATTCTAAGAAATTTCTCTCAAAACATGTTTTTGCGTTTTTTAACGCTGCGATCTAGTGGTGGCCGCGCGTACGTGTCCGAACGCAATCGTCTCGGGCGACGCCGCAAGCTGACAGCTAAATGACCAATGAAGCGGCACACAGAACCCAGACGACGAATGATAGATCGCTAGAGATTGGTTATCCCAGACGCCGCTGTTTACAGATGCGGTGAAGGGTTTGGATCACTAGGGAAAAGATTCGCAGCGTTGCCACCCCGTAGGATAATTACCGTTTTTGCGATAATTTTGTTATGGTATTTTAATTATGATATTTTGTTATGGTATTACGTTAGTTCAAATGGGATAATCCCCTTTTGTAGGATAATTTCAACTACAAAATTAAATTATATTATAAATCTATTTCAATGGAACGTGTGTTGAAGAACAAACGCTGAAAAGAACAAATTTTCTTGAATAAGCTGCCTGATAATATTCCGAAAGGGTGTACTCTTCAAAGTAACTCTTCGTGGGAGCATTCGGATTAGGTTCAGCAACACCGTATTCGGGAGTGGGAAGTTATCTGTACTCCGAACGAATATCCGACAAGAAGAGGATGACCACACTTTTTTGCATTTTATATTATTTAATTTTAATTCTTAAAAGATTATTTTTACGTACTACGAATGAGAATGAACGAATCAAACAACTGTAAGTTTAAAGTTTCCTTTTCTTTAGTAGAAAATTTCAACATTTAAAAATATTTTTCAAACAATGGAAAGCATCGGCGTCTTCACATTCAGCTATATTTAAATATCTTCGAAAGCAATCAAGATCAATAAACGTTAATTTTTGTAAAGCGATTTGTGGCGAGACGGATCGGGGGATGGCCTAGTAAAATGAGATGAGAAAGGATGCAGGGGGTCGACGATGAGCGGAGAAGAACAGCAAGATGGAGTGGAGGGGTGGGGCCCGTCTCTCCCAGTTTTATCGCCGGGGACGAGAGAGCTGCGCTTCGCATTCCTTCCTCCTCGGATGTTTTTGCGAGCGCCAGCTGATTCGCCCGGAGGCCGTGCATACTGCTCTCAGCCCCGCCAGAAGAGCTTGAGGCTGCTCTCGAGCATACAGCTACCACCACACAATTATGCTGTTTCAGTAGAACACACTTGACCAGCACGAAGTATTTGGTCAATTCTGCGTATTCAAAATTCGACAATTTTCCTTTTTATTTTCCGACGGAGTTACCTTCCGGTTTTCCCGACCCCTTTCCCTGGTTGTCAGTTTTCAGCGCCTAAGGGTCCTACCAGGGGTGACTCGCGGTGTCTCCAGGTAATTTTCCCCCGTGAAGGCGGCTCCACACATTCGTTATTCGGCGAACACCGAGCAACAGCTCAACGAATCGTGAGTAGTGTGGGTGAGTTGCTTGCTATTTTCCGAGTGACGAACATTCGGGGTTCGCCCTATCCACCGCGTGTCTGTCTTTTGGACACATCAAAGGGAGCGAACATTCGCCGAACACGTCAGCTGCTCGGGATTGGGCGAGCGCTAGCTCGCTGCTCGGCGAATGCCGAATGTGTGGAGCCGTCTTGAGAAACCCTCTCGTGTTCCTCGAACGAATCACGCCGACGTAGTCCTTACACCCATCTCGGTCATGTTCCTTTACAATTAAGCCCAAGGTAGCTCGCGTGTTCATATCGATACCAATACTGACGTAGTAGAGAGCCTCATTTACACAGACAGATCACAATATTACTGACCAAGCTAAGGTATTGGGCTAGGATTAGAGTGAAATGTGTGATGTACGAGGTGCTGCGAATACACCCCACGTCACAAACTAAGGGACCAAGAAGTTGGCCGTCCCGGAGACAATGGACTCATTCCTCTCACGCAAGTCTCTCCGCCCATCAGGAATAAAAGGTCACGATAGGAAAAGCAATGCATGAAGGGTGAGAAAACCAATCATGCCACTATACAAGGACGAGAACGCCCATTCCTATGCGTTTTTCGAAACTGGAACCCCATGTCCTACGGTCACTTCAGCAACACTGCCTTAGCGACCGCAGCCATCTGAGGCGAAGTGAATTAACAATTAATAATGGTACTTCAAAATTTCCTTCATGCCAGACACCATTTTAATGATCACACTCATAAACCACGCAGTTTAAAGAACGAAGGCATTAGAAGAGTATTATAAATTTAAAACCGAGTATTTCCTTCAACTTGTGGAGAGTCCTCGAGCCCCTCCAGCCGCCGTGGAACACTTGAGGCTCGAAGCCCCGGAGATAAACAAGGCAGCCACCCATGGCGCGCGCGTGCATTTCGAAACGCCTCCCCTTCCCCCGGCCCACTCCTCCGCGCCGTCCCCCGTTCCCCGAAGACGTCTTTCGGGGACGCTGCCGCGCCGCGCCGCGTCGCCGCCTGGCGTCGGTGGTGCATCGGGTGAGTCAGGGCGGACGCTCCGCCCACCCACACCGCCGCCGCGCCTTATATAGCACGCGCCTCGCGGGGCTCGCGCCCAGGCAGCGTGACGTCACGTGACGTCACGCGGCGCGGCGCGCGCCGCCCGCGGCCTCCAGCGGTCAAGGAGGCGCAGGCGGAGGCGGAGGCGCCACGTACGCGTGACACGGGACCTCCGCTGCTGCGTTAAGCCTGTTTTGCACGGTCATTTTTTCATCACTTGTCTCTACAGAAAAGGTAATATGTGTCCGTGCCGAAACTGGATGAAAGTGATTCCAGCGTTTTACACGGTCATTTCTGATCTGTGGTCGTGATAAAAATACTTCCTCCTGACGCTGCAAAAGGCGCTAAAGATCAAAAATTTGAACATCGCATCTATGGTAATAAATTAAGTTAGGTTGTATTATGACTGAGCACGGAACGTGACGACATTAGAACACAGTACATAACTTTTCTCTCACTACATAATCACTTCACATTACAATTCAACACAGCGGAACGCTCTCGAAACTGTACAAAATGAACAAATCGCACCACATGCATAACAAACCAGAGGGATAAAACAATGTAGGCTTTCACGGCCGGAGTTGTTTTATCGGAGTTGTTTTGCCGGAGTCAAAGTTTTCTTCCAGGCTGAAGGGCAGTGCTCCATTAGAAAACATCTTTCCCAATGGACCATTGGAAATATGTTTTCCAATAGACCGCGGCCCTTCAGTCCGGAAGAAAACTTAAACCAGTGGGCGTTCCGAAAATTGACGCCAGGAGCGCGGTGGTCAAATTGGATGAAATCTGTACCGAAAAAGGAAGCATGCTTCATTTTTTCGTACAAATTACATCCAGTCTGGCTCTTCGCTTTTCTGTACCGGCGAAAAATGATGAAAAAAGATCGTATAAAACAGGCTTCGCGTACTACTCTCCTTGGAAAAGATGCGATTCATCAAAATTGCAACTTGCAGACTAATGTACTAATGGATTCCAGCAGCAAAAAGGCTCCAATAAATTAAATATTTTAACAGTGTCACGAAATATTGCAATACCATAGAATAGTATACTTGTACATATAGTATTACAGTTCTTTATACGATATCAAGAATACTGTTCCATAATGCAATAAATGACGCCAGAGGCGCAACTACGCTATGGCAGACAAACGCCACTTACAGGGGCGCTTTTAAGAATATACCCGCAAAAACAAATCAAACAACCCTAATTTGAAGTATCCTGACAGGGACGCAAATTCTATGCTTTCCATGGGCACCTGAATATAGAAGAATCCTCTTAAGATTGAGCCAAAATGACAGTTCGCTAAGTAAGTGAACATCACATGTAACTCAGAGAAGTATCCCTCCGCCGCGACAGCTGTTCAGCCACGCCTCTTCGCAGTTGGTTACGGTTCCTGTGAAGACATCACTATGCAGACGTCTAAGAGTTTCGCTGAAGTATATGCACGTTCGCGAGTCCGAGAAATATTGAAATTTAATTACGTATGTGGAAAAATCTGTTAACATGCTTTCATATTCAGTAAAAGGAAACTGCCACGAAATAAATACGGCTCGCCACCTTGCAGCACAGGGGCCGAAAACACGTGAACCAGAACGCATCTCAGATTCAAGACTCGGTTTTAAAATAAACATAATACTTATCACACAAAAAGTAAATTCAATGAAATATATAAAAAAAGAATTTGTACAGAAGAGCACATAGCACTGCACTTCCTAATTTCAATTATTTCTGGTGGCGCACTGCATTTTCGTCGGACGAGAACATCACAAAAAGAAGCGTCGAAGACATTTACAAGTTAGCCAACTGCAGACGAACGAATGGAGGAAAGAGTATCTAATGGGCTCAAGGACACAACGATCAAAGAACATTTAGTTATGTTGCCAGCACTACCTGTCAAAATGGTCCTGTCTTATAAAAATCGCTCTATACTTAGATACGCCTCTGAATGGCGGGCAGCCTTGTTTTTCCTACTTTCCTGTCACATGACGTCACCAGTGTCGTAAGCAGTATGAGTGTTCAACCAGTACGCGGAATACGGGACGGTACGATAATTGGCAAAATAAAACAAACATTTGGCTTTCATAATCAAAATCAAAATTCTTTTATTGTTTTTCAAATTGTCCTAAATTTCTGAGTAACAAAACAAAAGACACCTCCCACATGAGAAGAGGCTGCATATTTCTCGTCCAAATTCTGCGTGCATTCCAAATTAATAAAACAGTGGTTACTCTGGACTTAAGGAAAAAGAGGAGGAAGAGCTCATGTTATTAAATCGTTTTTAGAAACGATATATTCTGAGCACGTGAGTCGTCAATCCCAGCTACAGTACACATTCACAGGAAGAGCATCAATCTACATCTTCTATAATACTTCAATCAGCTACACTTGGTTTCGTGCAGTGCTGTGGTTCCACGCATTACAGAGCAAGGTATTCTCAATCGTCCTCCATTTGGGAAGACAGAGCTTCACTGTTATGGATTGTCCTCCTTTTAAAAAGAAAACTACACATCTGGAATCACAAGTCCCTACTGACTAATTTTACAAAATGTTAAACATCTTCAATATCAAAAAGCTTTAACACTTCTTACGAATGTCTTTAACTATTAATATACAAACAAGTTCCTTTTTTATTAAAGACATTCATTTTTAACTGAAGAAATTTCTATAGAGTAAAACTGAATGTTTTTAATTGTAAAGGAACTTATTGTTTATTAATCTTCAAAATAAAATGTTTAAAAAAACAGGAAACGTCGAAAACAACAATCATGTCATATTTCTCTACAGCTGTGTTGCTTTCGAAATCGAATTCAACCCTGGACGATTTCGTTAATCTACTGAAAGAGAAAGATATTATACTGAGATTTTAGGAGTTGCAATATTGTGATTGGTCACAATATTTTATACTTGGAATATATTTCACAATGTTTGATATAGTTAGAATGGATTATAAGTGAAATGGGACAAAATGATATTGGATGCAAGGCGAGGGAAAACAAACATGTAAGACAGTGCGACATCAGAGGAAGTTTGGACATGGTGGGCGTTACACCACGACAACAGGCCATACCTGTAGCCTAATAAAATCACCAAAGGTATTGTGTACAGCACTCCCCTCTTCGTTAAAAAGTGATCTAAAGTAAGGATAGTAATTTTATCGCAAAAGTGCTCAACATAAGGGACATTAAAAAGGCTATTAGGGTAATAAAAGGAAATTACTTTCTTTTAAATAGTTAGCATTAATTTTTTATATGATTAGTTATTTTATAGCTAGGAAATGTGAAAGCATATTTTGCTTTATTTTTAGGTTTGTAAATTGGGTATCAATTTTTTAGCATTTGATTTGTTTCTATTTTGTCAGTTAAACTTTGTTTGAGAAATGATGATTTTATTTGAAATAATGGTGGCAATCTTAAACCAAATTATTTCTTTCAGTGATATTTCTGAATAATGTCACTGCTGTATAAGCGAGAGAATGACTACTTAAATTTTCTATAAACTTTGTTTATTTTTAAATTTACCGATCTCGAATAGGGAATTTAAATTAATTATCAAGCCGAGTTTTCTCAATATGGATGATACAAATAAACTGAGTTTGCTGTAATTTACTAATGATATCGCACGAGATTCGAGGATGAGACCGCACAAAAGCCGTACTCACCAATAATTTCAAGGTACGGAAATTCACAGGCTAGAGTAGCGCAGGTTTTAAACGTTCCTCTTTTCTTTAGTTGGAAGTTGATAGCCCCAGAAGTGAGGTACACAGAGAAGTCATACTAACTGCGCAAATAATGAAATATCTAAATGAAACTTCTGTGGGAATTACAAATTGTTCATTTTAACACCGTTTGAACATCTAAATCACTTGGTATTTTTGAAACTTCATGAACATGACACACAACTTCTTAGGAAATATGCTAGTTCTCTTTTGGTGGATTTAGTATGGTATAGCACCTCCTATGGACACAATGAATGCTCTGATTCTGTGTGGAAGTGGATGACGTAGGTCTTGTTAAGTTCTCTTGTGGTACATGTGTCAAGTGTGTTGGTGCAAGTGGCTCTCTAAATTTTCAAGATCCCTGAATGGAAGTATCTGTCGCCTTACTTGGTCGTACACACTCTCGATTGGCGATATATCTGGGGGAAAGAAGGCCGAGACTCACCACACTACTCGAGGCTATACCCTCAGCCGTGGGTTTGCGGATATTTCTAAAACTCTGTTCATGGTTGGAGTGCCACGGAGGCGATAGGTAAATCCTCACTGACAAAGATACGCACAACAGAACTCGACGGAGCTGACAATAGCCTTTTCTCTTCCAGAGGAGCAGTGGTGTAGTTTGGGGGGCGGGAGGGGGGCGGTCCGCCCTGGGTGACACCATTTTAGGGGTGTCGCCAATTAGAAAATTTTAAAGTTGGAATTGAATAATTTTAATGATTTATTTAAAAATGAAGTATATTAATTTCATAGTTTTACATTTAAATCATAAATACTAAGAAAGCAAAGAAAAGAAACTAGTAGTGCTAAAACAGCACCTCCTTTCTCGCCCGTATTTTCACGCAAAATTACGCGAAAAGTACTCAAATTTTCGAAAAATTGTACCTGACCTTATTTCAATATCTATTTTTAAGGAACAGATTTCATTACAGAAAAGTCTCTCTCTTCAATATTTTAGTTGTACGAAGAATCCGAAAAAACTTCGAACTTTTGCAATTTTCGAAAAATCAGGGCTTTTAACAAACATGAGACCTGCACCATTTTCTTAAACGCCCTTCTCACTATCCAACAACAACAACAAAACAAAAAAACAAAAAAATCAGAAACGATGGAGCCATTCTTTTGAGAATTTTGAAAACGTCCCAGTACCCTCCAAAATTAAAATATGTTTTAAATCCAAGGGACCGCGACATCAGCCAGATCGTTTGGGGAATATCAATTTTTGAGAAAATCGGCTGAAAGGTTTGGCCCGTAGCGTTGTACCCAGACGGACAGACAGGCGGATAAACGGACGGACAGACGTTTTTCCGTCAATCGATTTCGGTATCAAGGACTCACAAAACCGGGATTCTGACTACACCACGTAATAGTGGATTTTTTCCTTAATTCAGCAACTGGGTTTATCCACTTTTTCGTTACCAGGGCCATGTAATAAGAGTTTTTCTCCCCAAAATTCGCCGTTTTTTTGCGCAGATTTTCATAACCTTCTCTCTACTCCGTAGCGAGAACGTAAACTCAAACATGAAACTATAAGCAGAAAGCACATATTCTTCAATGGTCAAAGAGTCTCGATTTCAACATATACTACATCTTAATGGGTAAACTCTTGATGGAAATAAGAGGTAATACTAACAAAATCGTAGGTATTTTTTATATCGAAATTATTACTTGTAACGATATCAGTAAAAGGGTACTGATTGCACCAGTTGTGTAGAACTATTGCGATTGACTTCGAGAAAATATGAGCAAGTCAAGAATTTTATCATGAATTTTCATTTCATGTATTGTGGGGTAAGTGCAGAGCTAAATATTAAAAAAAAAACTGAAAAACTCATAATTGAGTCGTGTAAATAAAAACACAAATAATCTACTTTAATGCAAGTAGGAATATACTTGACGTTTTATTAAATAACGTATAAAGTATTCAGTAATAGATATTTATAAATTGAATGCTATTATCGCCGAAGCTACGCTACTGCAAAAGAGCGTTCCTAATTACCGTCATATTAATTTTTAGCTCCTCGCACCAAGAATCCATAACAATGCCGCTTGGAACCTTCAATAACGAAGGGAAGATGGTCACACTCTCCAGACATATGACATATTGGAAGAGGTCTGTCATTCATGGTCGACAAAAAGCGTGATCCTCCGTTCAACCCATTCCACATCTCACTACGCATCTTGATCGCCGAATCACAGCTTGCGAAGTTTCAGATATCTTTGCTAACGACGTGAGAGGCGGCGCGCCCTCTGTCGCACTTTGGTCATGACAGGTGTCCATCAAAGGAGTGAAGGATTTTATAGACACCGTTGCGGTTCTTAGAAAGCTTGACAGTGACGTAACGTTCGGTCCCGCAAGGTCTTCAGTACGGGCGAGCCCAGTTAAAAAAAGGTTTAGCGATTGTAAGAACTATTAATTACTTGATGTTTTCTCTGATACTTTGCGATAAATGGTACAATCAAAGAATAAAAACAGCATTTTCCAGGAGAACGATTTTTTCCGCTTCGGGAGCTTATGTATCCCTGTTTCTAAATCAAGAAAGGTAAGAAATTCATTGAGGTTTTATAAGTCTTAATTTGATAAAATTAAATAATGAAGGCAGATTATTCCACTATTAGTTATAAGCCCTTCATGATTGTTAATAAAAACACGACACACAAAACTGTCTTCATATTGTGTTTTAGGTTTGAAGCTTGCATCTTATGTGATAGACTAATTAATAAGAATTTGTTAAAGAATATTTTTTTATTTAAGGTACTAACACTACTTGTATTTGCTATACACCTTTATAAAAGAGTCCCGGATAAAACGTGTTGCTGGTGGGCCCGCACTCTTTTGTTTACGCTATTGCTGGCAATGAAATGTTGAGGGCTGATTTTACCCCTCTCGAGGTCCTCCCTCCATCGAGTAGGGTTCCTCCCCTCCCATCGTCCAGAGCCTCCCCAACGTGGCCAGATGCTCTCATTTAAACACTCAAATTACCAACATTTTTCTTGTGACGTCAGAACCACCAATCGTCTGGCAATGACGCAAAACTCCGGATAATTTCACCTATCTCTAAAATGTGACCTTCTCAAACATTTACCTGCTGGAACAGATGTCAAATGCAACTTCCAGGCTTTATCCGAACAAAAAAGCCTTTCAGTGAATGTATTCACGTGCTATACTATTCATTGGATGACATTAAAATAATTTCGTAATCTGATGGTACATGAAATTAATGTAACCTATGTTATATAAAATTTCATCCAATTTGCGAGAATTTCTTCTAGAGTTTACGGTACTACATTCACTACCAACCTCAGAAGATCGGGGTAAAATACAAATGAAATATCCTAAAACAATGCTATAATAATTACATATAGTTGCAACGTCCTAGTAAATTTTTACAATTTTGGAGTGTTCGACGAAAATCGGACCCGCACCGTTTTTATAAGCGCACTTTGGGCTATACGAGAAAAAATGTGTAAGTTTTTGAAAGAATTTTGATGAATTATGACGATATAAAATTCACTCGCACCAACAAATCAAAATATCTGTTCCGGGTCGCGACATCAGCCATAAATATGAGGGAATACCAATTTTGGTGAAAATCCTACCCGCAATTTAGCCGCTAGCGCACTTCACGAATAGAAGGACAGAGAGACAGACGTTTCCCGTAAACAATATTTTTGGTATCAAGGACCCACAAAACGTGAATTATGGTTACATAACGAGTTAGAGGAAGTTATTTTCTACATGTAGAATAGGAATTATGCAATTTTTCGATATTAGAGACCTACTAATTGAAAATAGCCCTTTTTTCTGCAGCATCACAATACATTCTCTATCCTACATAAGTAGTACGCGAAAAAGTAAAATCCATCACGCAGTTCGTTGCGGGTTAACGTGTCTCGTACTTTGTGTTCACAAAAATGATGCTAGAAATTTAAAAATAAACATCTCTCGTACCCACGTTATAATAATTTGCAGTTGTCTGAATCATTCCGCCTTATTCAGGTTTCCGGTATGTAGAGACCATTTTAACGTAAAAAACTTTCCATTCTGAAACGTCAGGTATCACAAGTTTCCGTCTAGGGGAACACATCGACGGTCGAGGTACGTGTCAATTTTGCCCTTCTCTTCTACCTATCGGAGCAAACAGAGTTTGAGGCGCCATCTAGATATATAAAACAGTCATGAAACATGTCAGCTATTGAATTTACGAGTTTGTGGTGTACGTGGTACGCGTTCATGGTCGAGATTCGTGTCAATTTGGTGTGATCCGTTCCACCTTTTCGGACAAACAAGAGAGTCTGAGCCTGCTGTTGGCCTATCGGGTAAAACAGTGATGAAATAATTCAGAGCGTACCCGTCGGCGGCCGCAGTTACTAGAGAGTTTTTGCAAGTCGTTGATTTGAAAGACGTAACACAATTTTGTGGAGAACTGAACTGCGCATGCGCCGGCATCAAATGACGGGATTTCCATTGACGGGTCCCTGCTTTGTCGTCTACGACATGTGTTCGTAACTTACACTTTACGTAGTTTTCGCCGCCACGTCTACACACGAATTCAACACTAACACACAATAAGAATGGAAGTCATGAAAAATACAATATCCATATTACCAATATAATAAGGCAAAAACTTTATGGTTATTTTTTAAGTTAATTCAAATATGTCAGAAATATACTAACGTATTTGTTAAGAATTTGGAGGTTATGTACATATTGAGGGTGCTTTGATTTCATATAGGGGTCGTTACTATCTTGTAATGTTTATAAAAGACAAAATGGACTCAAAGATACACAGATGTTCAATAAAAGCTTTTACATCCTGTTAGAGGCATTCAGTTTCAATTAGTTTCTAATTTTAACGTATGTTTTCGATTGTACGACATGCAAAAACTTAATTTATCTGAAGACACGTTAATTCCTATTGACGATAATGTTTACGTACTACGACAATGAATTTACCGTCTTGGAAAAACTCTCTACTCTCTACAAAATTCAAAATTTATTGCTTGTTTATTCTTGAAAATAGATTTTATTACATGGGAGTTTTTTTTTCTCCCTTTCAAAAATTCAAAATTTAAGAAGTATATGACTTAGTGTAGGGATCACAGAATTTTGAAATATGCACACAATTCACTTTTCCCCATAGCACGTCATACGCAGTTTTTAACTTTTTTTGACGTAAAATAAATAATCAAAATAATCAAAATAATACTGGGCTGTCCGGGAGTCCTAGGTAGAAGTGCCAACATTTAGACCACCATTCTGCGACCTTCCTGCATTTCGCCCTGAGGAAGGTCGCAAATGGCGGACGATACGTTGGCACCTGTGCCTAGGACGCGGCGACTCCCGGACAGCCATGTAGTTGTCATGAAACACAGTGGCCCCTGATTATCTTCGTTATGAACATGTTCGTTTGTCCCGTACTCTAAAGGTTTGTAAACGTAATCCTGTTCCGAGCACGGTCTCCAAAGGCCAGGTAGCTTTGCGCTTTCGCACTCGCCCACGCAAAAGTGACACCTCGCCTCTCCAAACGCGAGGCAGGGTGAGACAAACAGACATGATATGCGGCAATGACGACCGGAGAAAACTAAATGTGCATGAGCATTCGAAATCCTGTAAAAAACACGAGACTCCCAAACGCGGACCGGTAAAACTGTCACGTATGGAGATTGTAGGTGTGTGTGTTTCGTCATAAACAGATTTTATTGTATTATGGTTATGTAAGAAATAATGAAATTGTGAAACGTTCAAGAATAAAATGTACAGAATCTTGAGAATTCCCTAACTTTGTTTACTGTGCACTAAAATCGCGAATAGAAAAAAAATCTGAGGCGCAAAAAAAAAGAGTGCAGTCAGGAGACAGGCGGGAATGACGTGGCAGCGCAGTCGCCTCGTGGCAAGTGCACGATGGCGTGCGGATGCTAATTAATGTCTTGCTACAGTTCTGCGTCAAGACCAAGAACTGCGCAACAAAAGTCTATTGAAGCAATTCTGTGTCAGTTGGCAATTAAATTAATCTATCCTTCATCACGGCCAATATACTCTTAACGCATCAAATGTTAATTTATATCCATAACTTTGTAAACGATACAGTTAAAATTACTCCGGATAATTATAAGCAGGTGGGTCGATAAAGATGTTCCCTTCAAATATCTCAGATACTGGGACGTGTTCTACATCAAAACAAACGTACGCGAAGGGCATATCAGATGATATTACACTATAGGTTGTTTAACAGATATCGATTATTTTTAAATAAAACCCTACAGATTACTTAAGCCTTTGATAACGTGTGAGGAGAACGAATTCATGCGTAGGCTTATGCACTCTGCAGAATGTTATATACAACAATATTTTAATGTAACAATATTTTAGAGAAATGTAGGGTTTTTAAGAATGCCGACTCTTACAATGCTGCCACTCCTGGGAGAAAACGATCGACTTTTCTCTTCGATTGCATTGGTCCTACGGGGTGAACAAAATTATAATACCATGTCCGATGCAAGAACGCCACGAAAAAGCGCTTAACGCGCTCCCATACTATTCCTTTGCAGCTTGTAGACCATGTATTCACCCGTCAGCAGCATTTTTTGCTGCTGCAGGCCATTAGTATTTTTACTTTTTCGTAAAATAATCTAACTTTGAAGAGCAGATTTTATTCACGAAAAAGTCAGTAATTTTCATATTGTAGTTGCAGGAAGATGCCAAAAAATTCTAAACTTTACCAATTTTCGAAACTTCAGAGAATTCCCCAAAAGTGGAACCTGCACCATTTTTAAAAAACGTGCTTTGTTCTATCAGATAAAAAATAATAAAAAATTTTGGAAAAATTTCAAACAAAATCTTGCAAATGTCATTGAGCCTTGGATCTTCATGTAAAATAGCCCCCAAAATAAAAAGAAACCGTTTCAAATCCGAAGGGCCACGAGTTCGGCCAAATGGATAGTCGAATGTCAATTTTGGAGACAAACATGTCAACGGTTTAGGTGCTAGTATTGTCCACAGACAGACGGAGAGTCGGGTAGTTTGGCCATAAACCAATTTATGGATATCAAGGACTCACAAAACGCAGATTCTGACTACACTACATATTTTAGGAAGTAATGTACAATGTATAGGAATAAGATTTATCCACCCTTTCGATATCATGAACTCACATGCCAGATTTTCTGTTGGATTGATTGATTGTTAATGATTCCGGGAGCGTCAACTACTATGCTCATTAGTGACGTAAGTGTAGTGCGAGTTTTTTGCTTGGGAGGTGGCGGTGGTCTTACCCCG
Source organism: Teleogryllus occipitalis (assembly GCA_011170035.1). NCBI lineage: Eukaryota > Metazoa > Arthropoda > Insecta > Orthoptera > Gryllidae > Teleogryllus > Teleogryllus occipitalis. Next base: position 62,916 of record BLKR01004098.1, on the reverse strand, counting down.
CTGGATGGCCAGATCTGGTGTCAACCTACCATTGGCTAACGGGGTTTTCCCCAACCAGGTATCTCCCACCAGCGGGGCACCGCCCCAGCCAGGACAATTTTGTAAGTCGCCGACCGGTCGCCCGGCATGTGTGGTATTGCAGTGCATGTTAGTGTAAGAGAGTGTGTGTGTGTGTACGTGTGTAAGGGTAGGACAAGGAAGAGGAAGGAAAGATCGCGCGCGGTCCGTGGCCTGTTTGGTAGGGTACTGCTCCGGCATTCGCCTGGAGTTGATCGGAGAAACCACTGAAAACTACCGATCAGAGCAGTCGGCCGAATTCTCCTCCAGACAGCGGCTGAATTCGACCTAGCTTCAAAGCTAGAGACGAAAATCCTGCCGCCGTTGGGAGGCCAACCTAGGATCTCACGGTCAGAGGCCCTGCAGTAACATCAGTTGATGCACTGAACCACCGGTCCCGGTCTTTCTGTTTTAAAATCCGCACTTTCCGCTGCAGCATTACAAAACTTAATCATTACTGCGTAAGTGCGTAGTAGACAAAAGTAAAATCGTATAAAAAATATCGTAAAAGTAAGCAACTTAAAACCTACTGTTTAGAGGTTCTTCAGAATAAAGTGATCAGAAATGCTGCCAGAATGAAGAACCTGCTCTTAAAGAAACGTCCAGCAAATCGAACTTGGCGAAGTTCCTGTGATGTCAACGTTCCCCACCCATACAGCTGAGCCAAGGAAACCACCTATTCTTGGCAAGACTGAGCTGCGCCGTGTATAGTGTGATTGCTGATCTCGTTTTAGAGCGTGGCTGCCGAATCGACAGCGGCTGACGGCGCCAGGTCAAGGGAGGCTGTCGAGAGATCGCGTCGCGCGCGCGCGCCAGCAGGTCGTTTACACCGCGCAGAGGCTCGCGGGCGCGGCCGAGGCCTCGTCGACGGTGCCTGCGCCTTCTAATTGCAGCCGCCTGGCCTCGCGTCGCCGCCTCTCGCCTGAAGCGGCGCCGAGCGGGGCGCCCTCACACAGGCGAACTCACGACTCTTGATGCTCGGTCAATACGGGTTAAATCACGTTTAAACCATTTTTAGTTTTTCACGCAATTTTGACAAAAACACAAGTTTTTGTTTGTTATTAATAGGACCCGGATAATTATGTAATAACGCATATTTCTAACGTAACTCTGTAAAATCGAATCAACGAGATATTCACGTTTTATATCGGTTAGTGCCAAAAATCGTCGACATTTTAGTACATATTTTACCCGACATATATTTACATATTTTACCCCAAAACATATTTTTGCATATTACTGCAGTTTTTTTATTTAATTATTCATTTTTCCTATATGTATTTGACAAGGAATATCCCATACAAACAATTCAGCATTGTCAAAACTTTTTCTGTAGCCTCCTCTCTAAAATGCCGCTATTGTAACGCGTTGCAATAAGTCAGTCCATAAATACCGACGGTATTGCAAATAAAAGGGCAAGGCGACGACGCAATCCATAGCTTCTGGTGTGTTAGTTTTCAGTGCGAGTAACGCAGAGAAGAGAAAGGAAGTTTGGTTTGGAAAATGATAATTTAGCAGGTGATATCGCGCAGCCACCTCGCGTCTTTCAGGGATCTCCCTTGACCTTGATACCCTTTACCAGAAACTGCACGCACCAGCTCAAGAGGCACTTGTTACGGAGATCGCTGTAAATAATAGGATTATGAGGACATTAATGTTTAATTTAGTCCTTTTTGATAATGAAACAGAACAATATACAGCAGGATAAATGTAGTTTAATAAAGTAGAATTGATAGAACGATAATTAATGTTACATATTTCTTACTTTTTAGTATATATTTCTATATTCTATAATAAATATACATATTTTTCCTCTTTTTAGTAGATAATTATCCGGGCTCTAGTAGTAAAGATGTCTAAGAGCACTACCCTCTTTGCTACTATCAGTATCTAGAAGCTAAGACAATAATATCAACTGAAATTTAGTAAAGTTTCCATCATTGATAGTTTTGGTAACTAGTATGCCACTATGTTTCTTACCGGATTAGGTGTCTCAGGATATCAATTGATGTCGCTGCAGTGCCTCTGACCGGGCGGTCCTAGGGTTCGAGTCACGACGAATCTTCCCTTCCTCTTGCCAGTCCTTTCTTCATCTTTACGCACACTTACACTTACATGTACTACACTACCACACATGCCGGGAGACCAGTCCGGAGCATAGAGCTATAACATGCGCCACACTCACGGGAGTAATAACCTCAGCAATTGACGCGCCCGGAAACACTTTACAATCATTCTATTCAAAGTCACAATTTCGTCGAAATAAAAATAATTTTCCTAATATACTAGAGCGATAATTATTTTGTATAAATATTGAGACGTTCTAAAGTAACTTATGTCGCTATACTACGAACTAATTTGTCCTTTAATCTATGAGGAGGGTCATCGGATTGAAACCTGTATCTTATTTCTCAAAATGAACTCGAGGTGCTCTAGAACTAACTAAAGCTAACAAAAACACAATTTTCAATGGTAAAAAACCAAAATAACACTATGAAGGAGTACAAGATGCAAAATTTAAAAGAAATACTTCATAAATGTTCTTGTAAACGACGTGATAATTTTGGTATCTGGCTGCATTTAACATTCCCGCTAGTATTGAGACGCAAACTTGTGCCTGAAGCTCATTGGCTGAAGTCGAATACGGTGCGCAAGTGCCCCCCCCTCCACCCCACGGTCGGTACTTCTCACAAAATACAAACTCGATTTAGGAGCACGCGCATATGCAAGAATGTTCGAAAAGTGGGATTCATTTGTTTTCAGATTCATAGTGTCGACACGGAATAAATCTGAAATCTTCTGATTGGTTGTAGCGATGTAGCATACCACGATGTAACATGTGTCTACGAACTGTCAAGTACGAAGTACAGTAGTTTCATTTCAACAAAAATTCAACGTTTTCATACGCACAGTCACATCGTTTCCGTAGGCGAATGATCAATTATTAAATTGTTAAATATAATAAGCTAAATTGAATCTCTTTTAGTCAAGTTTCAAATCACTGAAAATTAATTATTGAATTACATAAAAAATTGTCATTTTTTTCCATTTGTTAACTTAAACGAGCCTCTTATTGTCATAGGCCCGATGGCGGCAGACTCCCCTGCCTCACGGTAGTTACGCCAATGATTCATAGGGAGTAAAACTCAATCATCTTAATCGAAACATGCATTTTAAATTCCACGTTTCTGTCTTAACTAGCTTTGGCTCTGCGTTAATACGCAGAGGCGGTGTCTCTCTCCGGTGGAGCCAAAACAGGAACGAAGTCGGTGGCTCTCTCCTTTTAATAAGTAATTTTATAACACTATTCTACAAAATCCAACTTGTTTCTGTTTCCCAATCGATTTATGATCAATTCTATCGTAAATCGGTCGCTGAGTACGAATAGGACAATTATTTGAGATTTGGTTAATCTTGTTTCGGATATTTCACAGATTACGCAAAGACATTCTAACCTAGCGTTGCCAACTGTCATTCATGTGGGAGGACAGACCTCTATTGATGTCAATTCTCCTCTCGTCCTCCTTTCTATTTTTAATGTTCTCCTTTTAGTACTTTTTTAAAAATTTGTTGTCATTTATTTTATCACATGACTACCATTTGCTACGCTGTATCGTTTATTGTTTAATTTAGAATAGAAAACATGAATATCCTTTTTCTGAACGCTGACACCCATGCATAATAGCGTCTCTGTCTAGCGACTAAAATAAAAAAGAGACGGTCAGACCATAGTCATCTGCATTTTGTGAACGAATCTTTTCATTTGAATCGCAAATGGAGAAAAGAGAGAAATGGGGCTTCGAGTCCCGCCTCGGGCATGGTTGTATTTGCGTTCGTCCTTTCACCCCTTATCATCACCATTTCGTTTCATTCGCATTCATCATTTCGCTTCATAGTTACCATGCCGTTAAGTACAATAGTGGTCGCTAATGACCTAGATGTTGATGCCACCTTTAATAACAAAAAAGAGCTGGTGTTAATCTACATTAAATATTTATAAAAATAAATGGGTTGACGCGGTTTGTTTGTTTGTTTGTTTGTTTGTTTTCTGCTTATCCAGTGTCCTCTCTTTTACATGAATATTATTGGCAACCCCACGTAGAAGTCGAGCGCATAGCCAATATTTGCCTTGAGACTAGGATTGGCGCCGGGCCTTCTCCCCGGGATCGGCGCGTGGTGCCAATCACACAAAAAGCGATTTATTTCAAACATCAGTCAGTTAACAAGATATAACGAACGTTGAAGTATGAAAAGAAACGCATTCGAGACATGCAGTTCACCTTCACCTTTACCGAAGTGTTGCACGCTTTGGACGTCCGCGCCAAAACTTTATCCCGCCCGCTGAGGTACATCAACCGCGCAAAATCACGTTGGGAAACGATGGCATTGAAAATAGACATAATCAATGGCAGTTTTCTACTGTATCCTGTTTCTCTATAGTTCGAAAATTTGACGAGGGATAAAAATACCATCGCAGATTTCCACTTACTCTCGTCGATTTATTTAAATTATCCCACTTTTTACCTTGGAATTGTTTACGTTCGCATAAAAATGACGGTTCAAATTTCCACATATTACAAAAAATGACGAAAGTGAACACGAACAAATATCTAGTAACTTTTCAAATTAAAAATATTGTAAGTTAGATAAATCATAGTATAAGACGCAAGTCTTGCAACTAAAGGCAAACTACATACTATATAATTATAAAAATATCAAACGGTTTTAAACTTAAGATCTATTCTCAGTAGCAATTAACTGTTAGTGAATACCAACTCAAGATGACTATAACAACCACTTCAATACTTCGAAAGAAACCCGCTTAACTCAGCCGAAGGGAAAGGAAGCATTAAAAGACTTTAACCTGAAACGAGATATTAGCACATAGATGCTGAAATGTCCATGTGAAAAGGTAATTCACGATGCTTTGCGATACGAATTCCTTAGAAATGACGTCTTGCGTAAACGCAACCATGAATGTGTAATTTCTGAGCGGAGTCGGTTTGCGTATCCAACACACGAGTGGCGCGGTGCGGCGCGGCGCGGCGCGGCGCGGCGCGGCGCGGCGCGGCGAGGCGCGGCGCGGAGGCCCCCAAGGCCAAACGACACAGGAGACGCGCCGAGGGACACCGACGCGACGCGACGCGCCGATCACATGAGCGTCCACGGCCGCAGGGCACGCCCAAACGCTCCCGGGGCGACGCGACGAGTTTTCGCCTCACATCCCAATTCTTTCCTGAACGAGGAGCGGTTTAGAAAGGATTACTCCATCATTGCTGGTGGTGCATTGAGGTATTGTGGTTTGAAAGAAATGTCACATAGTGTTGTTAGGACATAAATAAAATAAACCATAATATATACATCTTATGACATGCTCTCTGGCGTGATGAATGTACACTTTTGTTAACTTTTCAACTTTTTTTAATCCGGCTTTTTAAGGATATCTGTAAAGATGAAGGTGTAAGTGCAGTATGAATATTGCAGAATTAAAAACAAAACAATTAGCACTAATTTTCACGATTTACAAAATTAATTTTGTTAATCAGAATAGAAACATGAGCCTTTTGCCTGCATTTCAAAGTGAATTGAGTTCTAGAAAAAGATAATGAGAAATTAAGATAAGCTAAATTTGACTGTAGATCTGCAAGGTTCGTTTTTTATCTACATCCTGCGGTATATTTAGTTTTGATACTTCCTATTTTCAATATTCAGAAATAAACGACTATACTTCCATTAAAACAGAAGTTTTTGCACCCTTGAAAGTCAAAGCAATAAACAGCAAAATCCATCTTCTGCGCATGAACAGTTAAAGTTTCGCGTCGCTTTTGTGCACCTGCGTAGACGCAGATCGAGATTGCAGTCGATTGCTGCCCGCTAAGGCGAGGAAGAACTCTCCATTAAGTCCTTTTACACTTGATCAGCTGTGAAGCCGTCATCTAATCGGCTTGAACGTCACTATGGCGACGTTCAAGCTTACGATTGAATGACAACCGTTACGATTGGATGACTTCTTTTAATTGAAGTATATATCAAATCATATCGATATTCTCCATCAATTCCTCTACATGCTGGCATGGATAACCAAGGTCGCAAAGGCCGAAGGGCCACAGCTGCCTGGGTTCGAAGGTTCGCGGGTTCGAATTCCACCTCAGGCATGGATGTGTATGTGTTTGTGTTATCCTTACGTTTTCCGTCATCATTTACCAATAACATTAAAACAATCACAGTGGTCGCTTTATGACCTATACAGCGGTTTTTACTTTGCTGCGTCTGACATTTGATCAGCTGTTACGGTACCGTCCAATTGGGACCTTACACATCACTACAATGACGTCATAATGGAAGTGTTCAGCCTTTGGATTGGATGACACAGTTACAGTCGATTTACTTCAAACGCAGCTCTGTAAAAAACGCAGTATATAAGTTAAAAAGCGATCTATAAAAAAATCTTCCACAAATGAGCTTCAGGAGCAATGTCGCCGGATTAGGTGGTCTTGTGGCACCATCGCGGCGCCCTCTCTTTGCTTAGCGCCTGTGGCACATGACTGAGTCTCTCGGCGTGGCGAACAAGTGGCGGGCGGCGGCCGTGACCGAGGCACCGGGGGTCACCGCAACCCGTCGCGACGCGTCGCGCCCACAAGACGCACCGCCGCGCCGCCCGGCGACGGCGAATGAGACGTCAGCGGAGATGTCACTTCCCGCGCACGCCCCCCCCTCCGCTCACACAGACGGAGGAGAGGGAATTCTAAAACTCAATCTTATTCCACTGTGAGGCGCGCCTCCTCAGGGAGGCGACAAAGTTTCAGAAGGAAGGCGCGAGAACTGCGTAATAATTGAAGAAAAAATAATGCTCTAATGCATAATAATGCTGTAATTATTTCTACATGAATGAATTATTACCGGACTATGTACAATCGAGTCCGGCTATAGTGAACTCGGATATAGTGAACCCTCGGTTATAGTGAACTAAAGTCACTGATCCCGTTTCACTTACATTACAAATAAACATTACATTCTGTTATAGTGCTCGGCTATATATATAGTTGACGTGATATATATATGTTTGACGTAGAAAGTAAGTCCTCGAAATTAATTGGATCTCTTATGTTATTAGGTGAATAATAGGGCCTTCGGAGAGTTGGACGTGTTCCAACAGTGCAAGAGACATTGAAAGGTGTCAAGACTGCATTACGGTACTTAGAGGCAGAGGACAATGCAGAATCACGTATGGTGAGAGCACGAACTCTGGAGAAGGATCTACAGAAATTAATAATGAAAAATGTACGGAGCAAACAATTGAAAATAATTAATTTTTTTAAGTACAAATAAAGATATTGAATTTTCAGTTCGTGCTGTTAATGAATTTAGCTGCATATCTACATTAATAAAATCAATAATTCTGGAAAAATTCCATTTAATTTTGACAGAATCGGATATAGTTAATCTCTGATATAGTGAACCAAACATGTTTGTCCCCAGAAACTCGGCGGTGACGCCCATGGCCTGGTGGCCCTATTGAGATGGTTCTATTTTTTTCTTTGATGAATCAAATTCACTACTGAGAAAAAAAACAGTAATACCTATTTATTTGTTTTAGGGCCGATAATTCTAACGATATACACCGTAGACTTTAATAAAGGTAACTTACCGTTTGATTAATTTAAAAACAATTTTAAATTTCAAATCAGAGCAATCCATTCAGTCAGACATCTACTTTTCATCTGGCTGTTGATTTTTTTTAACTATCTCGTCAGTCACTATGATGTCCGGCCTTGCCAACCTGCAGTTTCGGTCCAAGCAGGCCGTGCACACGAACGTTTTCTTAATGTTCATAGTCTCTGACATCTCGTCTCGTCACACTAGCCTGGTCCAAAAATTTTCAGAAAATTTGTTAATAGCGCTGCTCTGACATTGTTTACCCCCCCCCACACACACACACACACAATAATATGCTACGTAATTTTTTTGACCAGGTCATTTGGTTCACACAGAGATTTTGACTTTTCAACCCCAGAGATCCTAGTCATCACAGAGATCCTAGGTTCGATAAACGAAGCGTATTCTCCATCCGCCCTCACTCCCGCCTCCACGCTCACCATCTCTTGTTAGCAGCCCTGTCAGTTTCACCGCCGCCTTATTTGTCAGAGACAGAGCTGCCCAGCGCGCTGCAGCAGGAAAAGCATACAAATGAATCGCTTTTTAAGTGGCGACTGACGACATGAGCACTCCGTCTGGCACACGCCAGACGTTCTTTGCGCAAGTTTCATTTTCCACGAAAAGGAATCATTGACTACCAGTATTCACCAATATACCGAAAGACCTGCCGACAAGGAAAAGGGATTCGTTAGAAGGTGCACTCAGGATTTTTCTCTGATGGGCTGGGGAGAGCTATAGATCTAGTGCCCGGCCGACTTGATGTTATCTTATAAACAATTTTTCATTGATGTTAAATATAAAATGTTTTTACTTGACATACAAGTAATATTACGTTAACTATTAAAAAATTGAATGACATTCCTTAGTATATAGAGTAGTAAAAAGTTATATTTTGAACCATTGGCTTCTGGCTGTGGGGAGGGGGCCTGAAGTCCTATGTGCCGAGCCCCCCCCCCCCCCCGGAGGCAGAGGTGTCCTTTCATGTTATAATCATCTGGTGAATGTCAGGCAGCGTAAAAGACTAGGAATAATTTACGCACCTCTTTTAGAGGGAAACGTACAATCTCAGACCAGCCTAACTGATATGGAGTTTTGGTCGATGTTTACCGCTCCAGTCTCAAATACATGGAAGTTGATATGTTTCTAAGCAACTATCAAGGTATTTATCGCCCTTCTTTACCGCCGCCTCCTCGATTCTGCCTGAGATATATTCCATGCTCGTCCAAGCATGAAGTACCAGTAAATCATGCATTCTGTACGATTCAAAATCTAAAAGAGCCATCACTAATTGAGATGAAGCTACGGTGACAAAAGCTCTTGTACATTATTTTGTTAAATCTAAATAACATTTTATAACACCATTAAAACTAATATTAACTTAAATTAAAGGGCAATACGTTGAATTCATGGAATTAGAGTCACAAACACTTTATTAAGTGAATGATAGTATGTGTACATCGTCCAGCTTGATTGATGTTGCATCATTTGATTCTTTCCGACATAACTGTACACGCCCATTGCATATTAATGAAATATTTACGCACTAGTTTATTACTGTATCTTCTTTCCCGACAATACAATAGATATTTAACAGGAGAATAATTATCAAAGGACTTCACAAAATGGTATGTCTCTAACATCTACAAGAAAGGTGATAGGAAACAGTGTGCAAACTATAGAGGTATAACTGTCCTTAGCAGCCTTGCCGAGTATTTGGGTACAAATTAAAAACCCAGCTGGAAAGAGACCTCATTGATGTCGAGAAACAGAGCGGCTTTCGAGCGGGGCACTTATGTACAGATAGCATCTTTAGTATTCATCAGATAACCGACAAACGTCTCGCCCACGACTTGGAGACGCACCTTGGGTTTATAGATTTTGATTGATTGATTTTTTCGTGTTTCCGGGCGCGTCAACTGCTTCGGTCATTAGTCCCGTTAGTATAGTGCATGTTTTTTCCTCGGGAGATGGCGGTGATCTTTCCCCGCTAGATGGCGAGATCCGGCACCGACCTACCGTCGGCTAGTGGGGTTTCCCCCTAACCAGGACTCTCCAACCAGCGGAGCACCGCCCAAGCCGGGACAAGCTCTAAGCTCCCGACCGGTCTCCCGGAATATGTGGTTGTGTAGTGCATGTTAGCGTAAGTGTGTGTGTGTAAGGAGAGAGGATAGGACAAGGAAGAGGAAGGACAGATCGCGCGCAGTCCGTGGCCCGTTTGGTAGGGTACTGCTCCGGCATTCGCCTGGTGTTGATCGGAGAAACCACGGAAAACTACCGATCAGAGCAGCCGGCCGCTAGAATTCTCCTCCAGACAGCGACTGAATTCGACCTAGCTGAAAAGCTAGTGTCGAATATCCTGCCGCCGTCAGGACTCGAACCTAGGACCTCTCGGTCAGAGGCGCTACAGTAACATCAGTTGATGCACTGAGCTACCGCTACCGGTTTGTGTTTATAGATGTGCCTATGACACTCCCATTATCTACGTTGTGGATGGCAATGGAGAAACAAAATATGAATACTCAATGAATTGATTAGAGCCGCTAATGATTTGCACAGTACGATTTACGATCCACATTAAAGCAGGGAGAAACATTTCAACACCATTTCCAGTAAATATAGGTTTACGACAAGGATGCTAAGTAGCCCCGACTTTTTTTAATATATATTTGAATGAAGCCTTGATAAGATGGAGGAAGAAGTGGAGTAAAATTGGTATTCAAATTGGTGACTATAGTATTCTCTCTGTACTCCGCAGTTCATCAGGTGGTGTTCTCTGAAGATGATACTCTCTATATAAAGCGGAAATTATAAGAAGAGTACTCGGAATGGTGATTGGAAACATACTTTAACAAGACGGATTATATGGTATGGTTGTAGGAGCAAGTTCTAAAGGTCTGAAACTGGATGATGGTTGGGAAGAAAAACTGTCAAAAATTCACATACTTAGGTTTTTTATTATAAACATTTTCGGGTTTTACACATTCAGTTCACACTCATCATCTGTATTATTGGCTTAATATAAACTTAATTCTAAAAATCACATTTTGGAGGAAGGAATCCTTTATGGGGAGACTTCAGTGGAGTTACATTTCGGAAAACTTTGTATGGAAAGTATAGCAGGGAAATCTACTTTTAATACAGGTATCATGAGTGGGATTTCTACCCAACAGGAGGGACGTATTCGGGTTATTTGAGGTAAGCTGTGGTAGAACAGTATGGAGAGATATGTGATATGGTTTCTATAGTTTCGAGTTGGAATTTATTGTGCAGCTGTTGGTTGGAAATAAACCATGGTACATTTGTAATTGTTTAGAAAAATTGATTTTGAACTATCTGTATTTTTTTCTGTTCGATTTTTATGTTCGTATTGTGTTATATTCGCTCTATACTGTATCCCCATTCTCGATCTGATCCTCCCCACTCGCTCTACCCACACCCGCCTTGCCCTATCCTGCCTCTCTTCGTCATGTCTATCTGCCACCATCCTCGTTTATACCCCTTACTACAGCTTGATGAAAACATTTCAAGTGAGGATTGCACACTCCAGGTAAACTTCCAGAAACAACCACACATTTCACTCCTTCACATGAAATTTGAAAAATACGTTCGTAGCTCTAACTACATCTTAATGGAAACATGCATTTTAAATTCCATGTTTCTGTCTTAACTAGCTTTGGCACTGCGTTAATACGCAGAGGCGGTGGCTCTCTCCGGTGGAGTCAAAACAGGAATGAAGTCGGTGGCTCTCTCCTTTTAATAAGTATTTTTATGACACTATTCTACAAAATCCAACTTGTTTCTGTTTCCCAATCGATTTATGATCAATTCTTTCGTAAATCGGTCGCTGAGTACGAATAGGACAATCATTTGAGATTTGGTTAATCTTGTTTCGGATATTTCACAGATTACGCACAGACATTCTAACCCAGCGTTGCCAACTGTCATTCATGTGGGAGGACAGACCTCTATTGATGTCAATTCTCCTCTCGTCCTCCTTTCTATTTTTAATGTTCTCCTTTTAGTACTTTTTTAAAAATGTTGTCATTTATTTTATCACATGACTACCATTTGCTACGCTGTATGGTTTATTGTTTAATTTAGAATAGAAAACATGAATATCCTTTTTCTGAACGCTGACACACCCATGCATGCATAGCGTCTCTGTCTAGCGACTAAAATAAAAAAGAGACCTCAGATAATCTTCATCTGCATTTTACAAAATTTTCACTTGAATCGCAAATGGAGAGAAGAAAGAAATAGAGCTGATGTTAGTCTAAATTAAATACATATAAACATAAATGCGTTTTTCTCTTATCGAAAATCCTCCCTTTCACATGAATATTATTGGTAACCCTACTCTTACCTGATATGCACTAATCTTCTGCAGACGTGTCTTCTTGACCTACTTACTGTAAACTGTACTGGGTTAATCTCATAATAATCTGCCAGTATTAAGGAACTCCATTTTCATCTATACCTTGTCTCCATTGTTCTTCCTCTATATCTTGTCTCTATAGTTCAAACGTTCTCTATGTATATCATGAACAAACACAACTCTTTGGGAAGAAAAGTCTAAATAAAACCTAAGGAAGAGAATCTTCAAAGATACATTTCAACCAAGTAAATAATCGTCAGCATCACTTCTACGACATTTTCTAAATGATTCGCCCTTTTAATTCCCAGAATGCCAGTCGCAAATTTTCTGAATACACGCCATGCTCTCACCGTCAAATAACGCGTTCAAATACCTCATTCTGAAAAGTGAGCGTATCTACGAGATTTTTCACAGGTCCAGATTGTAGAGAATATGAAATAACCATTTTCATATCCGATAATTTTAAGATTCTATAACTTTGTGAACACATTTGCTGCGGAGTAAGGTTGCAGCGTAACTGACATTGCTAATAAGAAGTGCGCCTTCTGATTACTTCAGATCACACAATCTACAGAATTTTCGTTTTCCTCTAAAAATTATTTAACGCATCCCTGGTACTTTTTTTTATTCAGCAGGTGCAGATTTACGGGGTTTCGTGAGGATGGTGAGTTAGTAATCGTAGACAATCGTCATCTTTCCTTAGAACGAAATATTTCCTTACTTGTATAGATCTTTCTTTAGAGTGAAATATTTCCTTTACTTCAGTAGATCTTTCTTTAGAGTGAAATATTTCCTTTACTTATGTAGAAATGTTTGAATTGGTAGAGATTCAGTATAACCAGCTAGATCAATTGAGAAGGTTTTGAGCCTTGTGGATCAAGTGCTATAGGTTGTACTTAAGATCCTGTATTTTGGTATTTTACTTTGTGCTACATGTACAAGAAAAAGCTGGATTTACCCCATAGTCTTGGGTTTCTAACTTTTATGGTTTGTATGAGAGATCAACCACTATAAAATCAATTCAGAGCGGTTAAAAAATGAATTCGTTACTTTTAATTTTTCCAAAATGTATAGACACTAGGAAATATTAAATAATATTTTTATCGCATATTTCGAAGCACCCTTTTTTAAATGTTACAGTTTTGTTGTCGAATGAATTCTCAAACGAGTGAATTATTTTCAGATGTAGCTCTTTTGAGGATGAGGATATACTCTTACCTTAAAACAGCTAAATCGACTCAACTAAACATACAACTATTATTTTGAGCTTATAAACAGCGAATGTGTTGCATTCAAAATAGAGTAATATAATTAATTTATATACAGGAAGTGCTTAACACTTACATTCTACAAGACTGGTTACTTAGTGCATTGCATGCGCCTGACCTTTGGAAACGAATGCAGCGCGAATGAGTGAGCAAGGAGACATTTGCCTCCACTTCGCATACACTACCATAAAGAATACTCATTCGGGGTGCGAAACGTTCCTTATCCCCACAGCTGAATGTGGTTAAAACATTTTCGATCCTTTAAAAATTTTATTAGGCACGCCATCTGGTCCAATGTTATCGGGTTACTAGGAAGCCACACAGACTGGCAGGGCGGCGACTGCACGGGCAGTTTTTGGCTTCCTTGACCTACGGAGCTGAAGATTCTGAATTGAATGATGAATGATGTTGATGGTGACTCTAATCGCCTGACGCGGGCAACGACTCTCACCTAAATAGCGCTATTAAGCTCCGCCTCTACCCCTGACGCCTCCAGCGGAGACCGTCCCAGCCAAGGCATTAATGGTCCGTGGCTAGGATACCCAACATGTGCACTTGCAGGGTACGGAGAGTTTTTGGGGGTGTAGTGGGTTAGGACTCCAAACTAGGTTGAGAGAAAAAACGGACTTTAACATGGGACTGCTCCGACGTCCATAAGAAATCTACAAGAAGAAAACCATGAAAACGATTTAGAGCAGCCAGGTTGAAGAACTATGTCGACGATGAAGACGGTATAATGTATACGCAGGTTTCCCTTATCGTTTTCAGATATGTCTTGTGGGAGAGTTTGAAGGATTCATATTCTCAGAATTGAAGCTAAGAATCCAGTACGTTTCAAAGTTGGACAAATCGAGAATACTTACTCGATATACAGATTCTTTGGATAATCTTGGTATTTTTGTCAAAAATCTCCACCTTCCTACAAACCATAAATGTAACTTCTGGACATAAATGTAACTTCATTTTCTGTGCACGTCTTCTAGAATTCAGTGGGAAATACAATTATTCAAATTATCGTTTCCACGTTGTCGCGGCAGGAAGTAATAAGAGCCAAAATTTATTGCTTATTTGTCCTTGAAAATCGATTTTATTACATGGGAGTTTTTTTGTTGTTTTTTTTTTTTCCTTTCAAAATTCAAAACTTAAGTAGTATATGATTTAGTGTAGGGATCACAGAATTTTGAAAATGTGCACACAATTCACTTTTCCCCATAGCCCGTCATACGCAGTTTTTAACTGTTTTTTGACGTAAATAAAAAAAAAAAAAAAAAAACAAACCACAATACAAAAATTATCTCAAACAAAAATATAAATGAACTCGTAACTTTCATCAAAGCTTTGAAAAAATTATTGAAATTTTGGAAATATTTTATTATTGTATTTAGGTGTTGTGCACATTACAGAACTGAAATCTATTTTTATATAACATGTATTAAACGAACAAACTACGAATTCATACTACCTGAAAGTAAAAATAATTCTGTATCAGGAATTCCCATGTCGATCGTGGTTCTTTATTCATTTTCTATTGATACAAATCAGCTGTCGCAAAGCTTCTTCAGACGTTCTCTGGACACAACAGCTACAATTTTCCTGTTTTTCGCATTGATAAATAAAAAATAAAAACAAGGGGGGGGGAGAAAAGGAAGAGGGCACCTTCATCCGACGTCGCTGCCCTCGGAGGAGGCGGGCGAGCGCGGCTGCGCGTAGGGCACCTGGTCGGGCCCGGCGCCCGGGCCGCCGGGCGTCAGCCCGCGCCCCGCGGCCGCCAGCTCGCGCGTGGCGCGCGTGCTCATGGGGCGGGGCACCTTGCCGCGCTGGTGCTGCTGCACCTCGTCCCAGTCGATGTACTCGGGGCTCTCCTCCGCCTCCTCCTCCTCGGGCACCGTCTCCTCCATCGACTCCTCCGCGTCCGCCTCCAGGTCGCCCATCCACTCGGCCGGCAGCGCCGGCTCCTCCTCCTCCTCCTCCTGCGCCTCCGCCTCCTGCCCCCCACGCCGCCGAGGACGCCACTCAGTGTCAGACTGAGCCGCGAGCGGACAAACTCTTTCGCCACCAGCACGCGGAGCCTCCCATCCAAAATATGAGAGCGATTGACATTTGAAAGTTTTCCACCGAGCGTTCCGCAATACTGGGAATAACCATCAAGTCCATCGCTTGAACGTTCTGATGGATTGGAATCTTCAAGTGTCAATCTCATACTACTTTAGTCGGAAAATAATCCATCATTCAGTCGGAAATCTTTTACGTCAGGAGTTATTAGATAATGAACTAAATATTTCTAAAGAGCAATTTTATCCCAGATGCTCATATAAAATGGTTATAAGGGCACTCAAATATGACCGGGACTGATTTTGTTTCAAATGAACCGCCCTACGCTACTGTTTTCCATCACTATGACATAAATCTTGCTACTTGTCCCGCGCAGGTTAGAACCAATTTGGTCGCATGTGTGTTGCTTTAGTCACGAACGAATAGATGCCACGGAGTTTGAAACAACGCATTGAGATCAAATGTCTCGTTGAAGGAAATGTCCAGCCATCTCAAATTTTGCAAAGACAACCAAAAGCAAGGGAACAGTGTCTCTTGGACCCGTGTTTGATTGGTGATTCAGGGAGAATGAATCGAATGAGATCCGGTCCTCCCAAACCAAGAAAGATCGGAAAACCCCTTCGGCAGGAAAAGTCATGGCTACGATTTTTGGGAGACTAAGAGTGAGTAACCATTGCAAATTTTCTTACAGGTGGCAGAACAGTTATTAAAAATTATTTCTCACAATTGCTGCGCCACAAAAGAAGAATAGTTCCGATCCAAGGGGAAGAGAAGTAGAGAACGGCCCGCCTTCCATTTAAAAAAATGCATGGCGCCAAATAGCCAACACTACTCTGGCAAACCTCAGCAAACCGAAACGGGATCTTCTGTCACCTTAGTCGTACAGTTCCTATTTGGCCTAAAGTCATTTCTACTTGTCTGGAACGCTTAAATCTGATTTGGATGGCAGGCACGACGAGAGCGTCATCAAGGTTCGTAAACGGAAAAATCAGCCAAACGAAATATTCGTTATTTAAATGCATAAGATGCTTCTAGAAAGTTGGGAAAATATATTAACATTGGAAGGAAATATTTTGAGTGAGATCTATTTACAAGTATTTGCCAACTAAGAATTTTATTAAATAATAAGTCCCGGAAATATTTGTACCACTTAATGCAGAGAGTATTATCAAAATGCTACATTTCTAAACTCTAAAGCAAATTTAGAATACTTTTTAATAAGAATTGTTGTCCTTCTCATCCAATAACTTCAAATATGCTTTACTTCTAACTCAATTTCAACAACATTTGCTTATCATCGGTAACTACAAAATGTTTTAGGTAGAGCGAGGGTCGGGGTAAACACGAAATGAAAGGTGTCGCCCTTGTGTGGTGCAATTTTTAGAACCTGCAGGAAAATAAGGTGCTTCGAAAGAAAGCGTTAAAAGTGCATTTAATATTGTTTATGATAGAGCGCGGGTCGCATGCGCCATGCCGATTTTGAAACACCAACAGTCCGTCAATCTAAATAGTACACCTCGTGATCCCAAAATTTTGTTTCACTTACTGTTCGAAAAACAACTGTGATTATGCTATACCATTCGTCCCCGTCATACTGACGAAAAATTGTCTATTCCAAAAATTGTCCAACAGAAGGGCGACACCTACTGGCCGCCATACTTTCGTTTCGGTGTTCAATTCGATCCCGGCATTCCACTTGAAAGCATCGACACGTTACCGATACAAGTGATTTTTGCTATTGGCTCAAAGTCCATTACTGAAATTTCGCGAATAAAGAACCCAACTTGCCATAAGGTTTTACTGTACCGGCAGAAATGATAGTGCTCATTGAAACAAAGAATTTTCAAACTGTCTCGGGCTATATCTATTTCACATTTTAATGGGAGGGAAAGATCGTCATTACTCACTCCTTTAAAAACAGTTTCATCAAAAGATTCTGCATGTTCGCTCATTTTTTATGAGAAAAATGTCACTCCCAACGAGACAGCATTCCAGATCACACACCGCAACGGAGATTGTGGGAAACCGCAAAGAAAGAATGACATCAAGATAATGTATACTTTCCCGATACGGTTAGGCCCATTCTCTAATAAACAACGATGCACATCATCCATTGCAGAATAAAAGAATAAACGCGAGTTCTGTCTCATACTTGAAAAAATGCACTCACAAGTATAAGGTTGTTCGATAGTTCCTTCCTTATTTACCGATAATATTATCGAGAGATGTCCTTCTTCCTCAATTTCTTTAACACAGATAACTCATAAATTTTTTATACTCAACTTGCTCCCACACAGAAAAATAGCGAGCAATCAATCGTATGATGTATGTTGATCGTATGATCAATCGTATGATATATGTTATAATCATATGATTATAACATATTTTTATACAAATGCATTGTTTCAGAATATTGTAAGTTAATGTATTTGCTTATATGAAACAAGCCTGTCAACTCCGAATGATTTGATTTTTGATTCCATATTCGACATCATTGGTGGACGAAAAAAATGAAGTTTTTATTTAAGAATTACCTTGAACGAACTGCACACCACTCCCCTATAATAGTTCGTCTCAACGCTAGCAAGAGTGGTTTATTTGACGTCTATCCGCCAAAGAATAATTTATTTCATTATTTCTCAAAAGTTAGTTTTAAATATCTGAACCATTTCAATGAATTGTAAATATTTGAGTTTCATGCTTCTTTTAAAATTCACCAAGTATTGTTTTGTCACGAACTTCACTTATTTTTTAAGAAATCCGCAACAGGTAGCGAAAAATCATGAAAAAACATTATATTTCAATTTCCTTTTCAACCAAGTAATTTTCTCCAATAAAGTATTACTATATCATAGAACACTCGACGTCCGTAATCAAGGAGATCGGCAATGCCACACAGCGACCGAAACGGATGAAGACCATTCCGGTCATCCTTAGAAATGGACGAAGAAAGGCATCTGTCGTAATTACTAAACAACCCGAAAGCAGAGATTTCAAAAGTGACGGCAAAACATTATTTCAAAGCCAACGAAAAATTAACTACACACGCGAGAGTACACAATAATTTATGTTGAAATATATGTCAGTTCGGTACCTCAAAAATTTGAGTACAGTACAGTTGCGCCATTTCTTTTCACTTAACATTCAATCAGGTTTAAGGTGTATTAGTATTATTCAACACCTAGCGCCAGGTAAGCCACTGATCACTCACCCCAACGGCGCTTCGATCTGAGAAATCTTCAGCAGTACTTAAACCCAAGGAGATGAATTCCGATGTTTCACAAGAAACGTTAATTTTAAAAGCACGTGACGGAGAAGAAAAAAAGAACAATTGAAATATCTCAATTGCATCTCGCTAAAACTTCCTTGTATAACTAAAAGAGCGCCCAAAGAGTAAATTAGTTATAAGTAGACATCGGATTTTTAGGAAAATGCCTATTTTTTTCTAGAGAACTTATTTAAAGGCTGATAATATATGTGCACGAATCTTGACAAATGATGACGTATGACGAAGTTTTATAATGCTTATTTTTGCTTATTTTAGCATAAATGCCTATTTTTTGCATAAATACCTTTTTTAGAACTTTTTTGCCTTTTATTTATTATATTTATATACAATGCTAAGATATGGGAAAATCGGCGATGGTCCAACGTGACCACTCATTACGAAACCTTCAATTCTTAGTCAAAGTCAGAAAGTATACTAAGAAACTACTAAAGAAAGAATACTAAGAAACAAGTCTTAGTATTTCAAATTACGAGAGAATTCCTGAACGTATACCAAATGATTTTTCTCTATTTCCCTATTTCATAAATACCAGCCATGATCTGAGATCATGGTCGATTGACAATACACGGAGGGCACCGAAATTTTAAGTCGAAATAAATATAAATTCCCAGAATGTTTCAGTGTTGCTAGTGTTGGGCTGCTAAAATATATGCCAGTCACATCGTTCAGATATCCTTGCCCACATTCAAACTAATTATGTCTCCCAGTCGTCGCAAATTTGAAATTGCGATTATTGGAAAGTTACTTGTAATATGCAAGTATTACTGGTTAATGGAAACTATTAAGAATAAAATGTAGAAGAAATGTAAATATGTAAATCTAGTTTTACATTAAAATATACGAACTGGTTTTGTTCATTTAAGTTAACAATATAATAGAGACAAAAATTACAATTTTTCCATTTTATTGTGTACGTAACTTATGACAAAGCCTTTCTTCTCCTTATTGTTGACATTTTCAGTGCCTTTTTAGGCGCCTAAAAGAAGATTTTTTAGTGCCTAAACATCCGATGTCTAGTTATAAGGTAATGTAAGTTAGTATTTTTAAGATAGGCCCTTCCCAAACTGCACAATCCCAATCGGCTGCAGTAGTTGTATCCCGAATAAACGAATAAATTCCCGCTTCCTCTCCAGGGCCAATGAAGGGTGGAAGATTGAAATGTGGCGCGCGCGCTCGCACCTCTCCCTCGTCGCCGGGCCCCGGCGCGAGCCCCTCGTCGGGGATGGACTCGAGCGAGTCGCACTCGAAGGGCGGCGCCGGCGGCGGCGGCAGCAGGTCCGGGTCGTAGGCCGTGATGCGCGTGGCGCGCCAGATGGGCACGATGCCCTTGGGCATGCGCACCGCGCCCGGGTCCTCGGGCTCGCCTTCCTGCGACAGCCACAACGCCGGCCCTGCAGCGCCACCCTTCTGCGTGTTATAACACGTAGTACGTGAAAGGGTTCGAGAAAGAATGCGAGTTGCTGTGATCTCATCACCGTGTGAACCAATCGGCGAAAATATTAAGAACTGTTTGTACAAGTCGATTGTCGTCCCACTATTTGTAGGCTAGGTTCCCCGAACTTGTTCAACGCAAGCAATGCGCCATTTTTACTTCTCCCTATACTGCAGCTGACGGAGAAAAACAACTGGATTCACTTCACCAAAACAATCTCGAATTGTCAGATATTAAATCAGTGTTTAAAGTTCTACTGTGCAGCAACTTTGCACACACGCCAAGTTTAAGATGTATCAGTTATCCAAAAATGGTTTAGAATGCTTCAGGTGGAAAGGAGTACATGGAGTTTCATACCAAAAATTCGAGATATCTATATGAATGTATGTATCGGAGTATCCATATGAATATATGAATGTAATTGTCAACTTCTGAGCTGAACCTTATAACCATACCGGGAGTAAGATGTAGTTGTGGCGGAGATAATTATAATATTTTAATTTTTGGAGGTACTGTGATAAGCCAGGAAGCTCGGGTTTAATTTGAATGGTAAAATCGGCATCAAGCGTAGTAAAACGATGGGATTATATGCAGATTCGGGAATCAAAGAATATACGTTGTTAGGGCAACCAATAAACAAAGTGTAGTATTCTATGCTTGGTGTAATATCGCTGTTCATTTTAGGAGACACGGCCCCGGGGACATTACATGCGAAGGGTGTGGAGAGGGCATTGAAAGCCGTGGTCTTCTAGGAAGATGGAAAGAATCACTCTCATGAAAGCTACCGAACTGAACACATCGAAAGCAATCGGTGCGGTACAAAGATAGATGTGAATAGTGCGTTATTAGTTAAATGATAGTGAGGTGGGTAATATGATTCGTTTTGAAAGCTTGGCACTGTGCAGAGTAAGAAGGCGGAGGAGTAATTCCCATTCAATTATAATTGTAATTTTTGTTTTTGTAATTTGGGACTTGAATTCAAATAGACTCTGTGTTTCGAAGGGATTTATATTAGGATAGCTTCGTAGATGGGAGGAATTTTCAAAAAGTTAGCTGAAGATAGACAGTCGCGCGTAGGTATTTCATCCGAAGCGCTTTTTAGGGCAAGTCGCGACCACATGTTAATTTAATATAAATTATTAAATCTTAAAAGGTACCAATTAGTTGAGGATATTCCGAAGACATTTTTCATTTATTCAAATGATAGGCAAGAACGCGATAATAGGGATTTCGAGGACATTCGTCACAGTAAGCTTACGAACTTTATTCAAAACCGTACGGGACCTTAATGTTTGTACAGAGAAAAAAGTTAATAGTTTCATTAATAAGCTCAATAGAATTTGTAAAAATGTAAGAATGTTATTTTTTTTTAGTTTTCGAGAAAAGAAGATACTGATAATTTATAGTAGTTGCCATCAATTCAATAATTGGTTTCAATCAATAGAATTTTCCGGAATCGTAATTCTGTGTAGAATTACACGTCCACAAGCAAGAGATACAGAGTAAAATGTCAAAACCCATGATTAAAATTGCAAGTGAAATTAATAATGTTTAATATTGAGAAAATTTATGAGCATAGCAGGGCAACGGAAGAAATAATAATATAATAGCAGAGGAAGTAATCCCTTCATAATATTGTAAAATTGCTTAAAATAGTGTCAAGATTTAAAAGGATTAAATGTCATAAAGGGAGGGTATTTCTCAAAGGGCTAGCCCAACGCGAGGCCTGAAACGGGTTATTTCTCAGTACTTTATAGGAATCATCTGTAACATTTCAATTGGTTTTAAAAACTTGCCGCATTTTTTGAAAATTATTTGGTACAATAGAATGCATTTATAAATAAGATGAAGATTCGATTTTCATTAAACGCTCTGAAATTTTGAAATTGAAAGTTCAAATATTTTTCATATTTCCAATACTAAAGCCAGACACATCTTTCTCAATGCAATTTTTCACTCAATTTAGATTTTTAAATCACTTCATGAACAATTTGTTATAGAAATATGAAGTTGTTAAGTAATTTTGACGGAAATCGTGTCATATTTCCATAAATATGTAAACAACGAGTCAAAAATAAACATTTTTCTTCGAACTTCATGTAAGGATAAACACAAAATCCTGAAATGTGTGACTCAAATACCATTTTGATGCAAACTTGAATGTTTAAAAATTACACATTTAAATTTTTTCTCGTACCGTTCGTTAGTAATATTCACTTACATTACATATATGCACCGTGATTTAACGATTATGCGAGGAGAAACGTTTCAAAACACATCTTGTAGAGCTTCTCGAAATATCAAAATGTTTTGAATACAACCAAGAGTAAAATTGCTAATTTTCGAAAACGCTCAGACAAAAGTTTCTCGGAAACTGCTCCAAACGTTTTCTTGAAAATTTTCGTATTAATATAGGAAAATATAAAAATATTGATATTATTAGCATTATATGAAATAAATATTATATTTCATAATAATATTTGATACAAATCTTATCTGATTTTCCTAAAGCCTCATTTCGATTAAACTTTTACGGGGTAAAAACACTAATAAAACATGTATAAACGTAGGTATTTTATAATCAAATTGAACATTGTAAATATTATTTTAATGCAAATAAAACTAATCCATTGTATTAAATAAAATATTCTCTAAATTTTACGACCTACATTTCAATTTATTTATTTAACGTCAAAAACAGTTAAACAGTTAGGAGGTGTATACATTTTAATTTATACACCTTCTAACAATGTATACAATGACAAGTCTTGCAGACTCTCATCCAGCGTCTTTGTGAGACGATATGACTTCAGATGAGAATACTCGGATTTAATCGAGTCTTGACTGTGCCTTACGATTCTCGTGTTTGTGCTCGTTTTTAGTAGATTTCCATGGTTCAGTCTTCAATAACAATGATAACCTACTAGCCAATGGTTCTTTGTAATTTTCTTATTTTGGATTCTGTTTTTATCGTTCTTCCGTTATCTCGCATACCAATTGCAAACATACCATACGCATGCCAACAGCAGGGGCGAGGACAAGTACAGCACTGTAAAGAACGCTGACTGCTATCATTGCGTAAGAAACAATAAGCATTACTGAAGAGACGAAAAAAAAACTAGTGGGGGAACACTTACGAGGGGTGAAATGCTGCAAGGGAGCTTAACTACTAATTGCAATCCCTCAATGAATCTAATTTTTAGGTATTTTTTATGATGCACAGAAAAATGTCACATCATTTCCAAACCAATCACTGGTTGTCATAATCTAAAAATGTCAATTATCAGTCACACTCTTCACATATTCAAACAGCTTCATTAGTCTCATTCAATATTTCTCCCAACTAATTTCTTCTATCTCGTACCACAGAGTAAAGATGTATAGTAGTCTTTAGTCTATGCTCATACCATTCGGGAGAGATTTCAATTAAAATTACCTCGTTACAATATTAAGAAATGAATGACATAACTGTCGGTGCCACAGCTGCTGGATGTATCAATAATTCAGTGAGTGCAGTTGGAGGTTAGAGATAGTTTTCTCAAGGAATTAACTTGAACCTACTCTCACTCAATATATAACATTGTGACAATTGATACAAATCATGTCGAAAAGAAAGTGTAAATATTAATATGAATTCTTTGATAGAGAAATCAAAGGCCAGGCGAGGCCAGGCACATCAAAGGCCATCAGTCCATATTCGTCGAATACCAAAGAACTCGCGATATTCACTTTCATTACGCATCCATTTTAATTCGCAATACACCGACTCTTAATCAGAAAATAACCCATGTAAGTAACGGTTGCCCTAAATATTTCTTTCAAGCGAACACTCTTCGGTTTCAGAAATGACAGAAATAAGAGAGCACCGACAAGTTAGCCAACGTCTGTGACGACAGCGAATTATTTCCGCATGTCACCGACGACGCCCCCATTACAATAATTTGGCAGAAATGAGCGCCAAAGCACTCGCTCGCGTGACTCAGCAGAGGGCACGCCCCTCGCGGGATCGCTACACCAGGCATGTGAAGATCGCGGGCAAGGTAACAACCTAACTAGAGCTCGCGAGCACAGCGAGGGAAATTGGCGCGAGATTTAAAAGTAAGGGTTGTACAAATGCTACGGAATGGCGGTTCGTCACTGGATACCTGGCCCATGACAGTCTTTCGGAGAAGTTACTTCACAAATCTGTCACAAATTTAGCCACATTATATACTACTTTCTCTTTCAGGCAAATAAATGATACATTAAAATGAAATAATACATCAATCCGATTTCAAATTCTCAATTGAGAGTAAAAATTAAAATGAATGAAAAGTATCTTGATTTTCTAATCCTGTTTACTTCAGAGTGATATAAAAGCATGAACTTTCTACGTTTAGGTTAGAAGGTTTAACACACAAATATTCTTCTGTTAAAAGCGTTATCCGTCCGTAAGCGAGAATTGTTAAATTATAGAGGTTTGTTAATTTATTTCACAATATTGTTAAATACAATAATTGAATGATTTAATAACACAACACAAAAGGAAAACAAGGAGTGCATCCGCCATTCAAGCATATTCCAGTGACTTAGCAAAGAGGATTATATCAGGGAGAATTTAGTGAGAAAATAACCATCAAATAGTAATAAGTAGTGAAGAATATAAACATAATACAATTCTCGCTTATTTGATAGAGAAAAAAATCTGGCACATATATTTTCGTATGAAGCCACTATTCATCGCTCCAGCTTGCGCATGTACTCCCCCTTCTGTATTTTAGGGGGAAACGAGTGCGGAGCCAGGGGGAGTTGCCAGTGGCTCGCGCGGGCACTGTGCGCTGTGCGCTGTAGCCTGCGCTCTCTACCTTCTCGCTCTGCTCGCCGGCCTCCCCGGGGGAGGCGCCGGCGGCGGCCAGGTCGAACTCGGGGTCGCGCACGTGGATGTAGCTGCCGTGCTGGATGCACTTCATCTCGAAGGAGTAGGCGCCGGGGCCGAAGGGCAGGTTCTGCACCCAGGAGCCGTGGTAGCGGAAGCCCGGCAGCGCCAGCTGGCCCTGCCCTTCCATCTGGCCCTTCACCCACGTGCCCATGAACTTGGCGCCCGTGTCCGCGTAGATGTACGTGCCCAGGCCGTGGCGCAGGTTGCGCTTCCACGAGCCCTCGTACACGTCGCCGTTCGGGTAGTAGTACACGCCGAAGCCGTGCTTCAAGTCCTGCGCGCACAGGTGCACGCGCCATCAACACAAACCGAAGTGTGTCCACCATTCCCAATGTTCCACAGTCTTATTCGATCAATAATGTTCTTTCATTACGACTTTCACAATTATACTTGGTTCACTCAAAATTCAACTGAGTACGTTCCTTACGTCAAAATGGAGTATGGAATATTTCTTAATTTATACTATCACTTTAAGCAAAATTTAAAAAGATACAAGTCCGGGAGTATGAATAGTAGAAAGTAACGTCAACGGCCAATTCTTGTTAACCCATAATAACCACATAAATTATTCAAAACCGGTATACTTATTTGTTTGCTATGTTTGCGTGAGAGCCTCAAACGATACAAAATTTCTTGAATGAATTTCAAATATATTTTACATAAATGATGGCTGTAATTATCTAATCATTTAATCTTGAAAAATCATTTTCGTAATTAGCTATGTATCCGAAAATATATTAGCTGTCTCGTAGCTATGTCGGTGAATGAAATGAAGATGAATTAATAGGAAGTATTAGGAAAAGTAACTGAACGAATGCCATTAAACACAATATATTATGATTTTTCGAGGTTACAATGGTTAATCACTCGTTCATCAAAAGTGAAATAAAAATTTATTATAATGGGTGGTTTTCAAATCTGAGTACTCTGAAGTTACAGCCCCCGACAACACCAATGCAATGTCTATTCTCCAAAGGAAACCCCGCCAAATCACAACTCAAAAGTGAATCCTTGATGGGAAAATCTCAACCTTCCTAAGCCATGAACATTTCGAATTGACTTGAACGTAGTCTGCGACTTGACAAGAGATCTTTTGGTTTTTGACCAACGCACCCTGGAACGATTCGGCATGTATGCATTGGGAGTGAGAAAATATATCATTCGTGAACTGCAATAGTGGCAATAATAAAAGAAAATCAGGGTTGAGAGAAATGAGTTTCATGTTTTCACTTTGTATTGAAATGCATCATTCTTGCACACACACTTCTGCAGTTTATTGGTGGAATACTGTACTGTAAGACATGCTGCTGGAATGTACACCAATCTGCAATTCTCGAGAGTGGATTAACTCAAAATTCGTATTTTTGGAGTTGTGCCACTATTGCAGCCCACGAGCGATACGGATCAATTTAAAAAAAATCAAAGATGATGAAATTTCTCGAAAACTAAAAATATTATAAAAAACCAAAACACTACGACATATTTACTTTCCCTACGATTCCGCGATTCTCCCACGATCGAGCGAAAACTCTATTTCTACGTTACGAACCGTTTAGGCTGACCTGGATGGCCGATGTGGCTAAGAGCGAGTACCGACTCAGCGCTTCGGTCCGAAGGGACGCGGGTTCGATTCCCGCCTTGGGCATGGCTGTTTGTCCCTTGACTTTGTGTGTGTTGTCGCGGAGGGCCTCGCGTTCTGCTGACCCTAGATCAGAGGAGCCCGCAAGTGTGTTTGTCATGGTCGAATATGCGTGCCTTCGGGACGTAAAGGGCAACCGGTTGTTGGCTGGATAAAAGCCCTCGGGGGGAAAAATGTTTAGAAGTTACGGGGCTGGCCCATTGTTGGCGTAAACAAGCGGTAACTCCTACTTTTCGCTGGAGGCTGAAAACATTGGATTAGACTCAGCTGAGGCACCTGCTTCCACTCGCCCTCGTAGCGCGCGCCGTCGGGGTAGTAGAAGACGCCGTGGCCGTACTTGACGCCCTTGCGGTAGTCGCCGTCGTAGCGCGCGCCGTTGCGGAAGACGTAGATGCCGCGGCCGTAGCGCAGGCCGTGCGCGTAGCGGCCCACGTAGATGTCGCCGTTGGGCAGCAGCGCCCAGCCGTGGCCGTGGCGCTCGTTGGCGGCGTTGCGCGGCCCCACGTACTCGCCCAGCCCCGGCTCCTCCGCCTCCCCCTCGCCCCCGCGCTCCTCCTCCAGCTCGTCGTCGCTCATCGCCGCCGCTCACTGCGCACGCGCCGCGCGCAGCCGTCTACTCGTGGCGCTGACCGACACTACTAGACGGCTAGGTCGAATTCTAGCGTCCGACTGCTGTCTTTTCGGTGGCTTCTCCGATCAACACCGGGCGAATGCCGGAGCAGTACCCGATCAAACGGGCTACGGACCGCGCGCGATCGATCTTTCCTTCCTCTTCCTTGTCCTATCCTCACCCCTTACTGACACACACACTACATGCACTACACTGCCACACATGCCAGGAGACCAGTCCAGAGTTTAGAGCTTGTCCCGGCTGGGGCGGTGCCTCACTGGTCAGAGATCCCTGGTTGGCGAAAATACCCGCAAGCCGATGTACGTCTCGTCATCCAGCGAGGGAAGAACGCCGCCAACTCCCGCCATCAAAACATACACTTCACTTACGGGACTAATCACCTTAGCCTCTGATGCGCCCGGAATCATTAATCAACCAAACGCATGCCGTCAAGGATTGAGACCATGCGTACGACAATCACGCAATCACCAACATTTTCAATCCGAACAAAATCGCGCAATTTAGTAGTGTTCTCAGGCGCGTCCAATAATGCGGTCATTAGTTCCGCAAGTGAAGCGAATGTTTTATCCCCAGAGAGGATGTTGTTTCTCCCCAACTAGAACTTTAAATCCTGTGGAGACCTAGATGTGGACTTGCGGGCTTTTCTCTTCGGGTATCTCCCCGAACGAAACACCGTCCCAGCTCTAAGCTCCCGAATTGTGTGCGTGTGTGTGTGTGTGTGTAAGAAAGAGAAAGAAAGAGAGCGAGAGAGAGAAAGAGAGCAAGAGAGAGAAAGAGAGCGAGAGAGAGAAAGAGAGCGAGAGAGAGAAAGAGAGCGAGAGAGAGAAAGAAAGCGAGAGAGAGAAAGAAAGCGAGAGAGAGACAAAGAGAGAGAGAGAGAGAGAGAGAGAGAGACAGACAGACAGACAGAGGGGACAAGAATAAGGAAGGAAATATCGCACGCGACCCATGGCCAGTTTGTAAGGTTCTCCTCCGACATTCCCTGGTGTTGATCGGAGAAAAAAACAGAAATCTACTGATCATCAGAGCCGTCGGCCGCTATAATTTTTCCATACAGTGATTGAATTCGATCTAGCTATCTAACAAGGGTCGAAAATTCGCCACCGTCGAGATTCGAAACCTAGAGTCTCACGGTCAACGACAGCGTAAACCAACATTTCGATGTATCGATGATCGAGTTTGCCAAGGTAATAGGGAAACTGAAAATCGAAAAAACAATAAATCGAGTTATTAGGGTGCGAGTTTTCACTACTGTATCTGTGTGAACCCCTTTTACACATGCAGTTGTACTATGGCGGTTCGAGATCCGACATTCAACGTGAAGTCTTCTCTAACCACTGACCGGCACTATTGTTCGGTTTTCGTAACGTTGCAGCTGAGGGTATTATCTTCAACATTCAATAAGGCACAACTTTTTGCGTCTTTCTCAGTCCTTTCGCAAGATGTTGCATGATTGCAACCGTACCAAGCAGTGCTGCATATCAAGAGACTCTAGCGGCACGATCGAGAAAGCCGCGAAAAGCCGTGCCATATTCCATCTTGATGATAATACCCTCAGCTGTCACGATATAAAATCCCAAGTATAGTGTGAACCTCCGAAATGAGCGTCAACGAGGCAGCACACGCCTAGTTCACAGGTTAGTTGGCCTAATCATCGTATTAAATTGTGGTTCAAAAGCAAATACAATAAGATTCAAGGGAGAAACTATAGTTGACGATATTTCTAACATTGTAGCTTTTTTTGGAAGAATCTCTCTCAACGGTTGTGAAATATATACTTTCTACTTTGAAAAAAGTTCTCTAGGTAAAAGACGAAATGTGACTGCATAACACTTAAGTTTTGTTTTATTAAGCTATAAGTAATTAGTATAGGATTGAGAAAAACTTAATACGGGTACTTTCAGGATCTGGTGTTCCCAGTATAGGCAAACGTATCTCAGAGTTTAGCTGACAATCATACACAGAGCAAACAGCAGCGTATCTACAAAGCACTGCAACATGTTACACACCTCTCGCAACTATTTCGCAAAATCATACTGAACGTCGCTATCGCAGCTTTTACAGGAAAGACTATGAGAAATGTAAGCGATATTTTCCGTGCGGATTCGCAGAATGCGTGAAAGTGTTGACTAAAAATGCGAAGAGATGCGTCATGATTGTTTCTTTGCCAGCACTGCCCTCAGCGTGCCACAGCCACCTCTCCTAAGTACATAAAGAGGCGTCCGAGATTCGACTTGATTTACACGTCCTTCCACAAGATTCTATTGAAGGAAAAATGCAATGTAGTATATTGGCCGACTTTTCTGGAACAAGTCAAAGGACATGGAGCACTAAAATCATACAGGGGAGCAACGTATTGCAAATGTAGTAGTAAATTACTTCTTATAAGTTGTGAAGTCATTTTTCACGATTTTGAGGTTCTTGATACCGAAAAATTGGTTTATTGCGACAAAACGTCCGTCCGTACTTCTGTGAACACTAGCACCTAAACTATTCGTACGATATTTTCCAAAACGAATATTTCTCGGTGGATGTCCCCCGGTTCAGAGCTCTGCGATTTTGACAAACTTTCTTTAAATTTTGGGGGTACTTTACATGTTCTAGGGTCATTTTCAAAATTTTCGGAAAAGTAGCTTCAAATTTTCTCTTTAAGATTATTCATTTTTCTTTACTTCTTGTAAAAATATAGTGAAATACATTTATAAAGATGGCATTAGTTTGACTTTAGTTTGGCATTAGACGTCTTCCTTCAACTACCTACAGTATTGAAGACTGTATTTTTTTCTTTAAATTAAATTCGTTAAATAAAATTAAAAATATTAAAACAATATTTTCTCAAAAAGACTACGGAAAAATGAAAAATTGATGTATCAAGAAACTACATGAGTTATTTTATTTTAATTCGGGATGTTCAGTCCTAAACTTCAATGAAAACACATGGCCAATATCTGCATAATAAATACATAATTTTACAAAAATGTGTGTTAAAATATCTTTGATTTTAGGAGGGGGAAATTTGAAGACTTGAAAAACTTTCAATAACTGCATTGTTTTGTAAAATTTTTAGGATTGTCTGACATTTTTTATTTCATGACTATCATTAACTATTTCAGGTAAAAAATAACTGAAAATTTTATGAAATTTCAGATTGCTATAGCGCGATTTACAAAATTCTGATAACGATTTTCTTGAGTTCTAATTTGTTTTTCAATTTTTTACTATTTTTTCCCATCAATCCCAAAATTGGGCCCCTTGACTTGCGGGGCCCGGGCGACCGCCCGGTCTGCCCATGCCTAGCGCCGACACTGCATGTACCACAAATCACCGCCAACAATTGGAAATACAAATAGACCCCTCCTTAGAGTTATAGCATTTCTATTTTTAAATTTCACGACAGGCCTTGACTTGCAGTTTATATGAGATTCGCAAATTGAAAGCCACTCGTTTCTCGCTTTCGTTCACCGATATCATGCCGTCGGAATAAGAGATAATTTATGGTCAATTTTTCAATTCCCTTGAAAATTGGCATCCAAACAAAAATTGAATAATGAAATTAACTTTCATTGAAAAATACTGTGGCAGTGAATAATCATGTAGAAACCCGAAATATCTCGTGAGAATGGCCTTCTATTGGTTCAACGCACATGTGACACGAGAGGTTCACCCAACGCAAGTCGCACAATGGTGCATATTTTATAGATCCCACTACTCTTGGTCTCCAAAGTAATTCTCCGGATACTTCGTCTCCTAGAACCCCATTTGTGTCTTTCATCTTTTGTGTAACCAGGATTAGTTGAGCTTTGGTGAGAACACATCACCTACAGTCCCTGGTACTATCTTCCATTAAACAGGTTAAATGATGATCAACACTTCGTTCAAATTACTAATATTGATCTAATTAGTAAAATATGTGCTCCTTGTAAATTTTAGCAGGAAATTACTAGTATTGATCTAATTAGTAGCAAAAACGTCTACAACGTTAGACGCATAGTGCAGGTCAACGTAAAACTCCGATCAACACAAATTAAGAAATGAGTTTTCTTAAGCCAACTTTGCTTCTTTTACAGAAATTCAGATTTAGCCTGTTTTACGATCATGACTGAGTTTGGCCGTTTTTAGATTCCATTTCAATTGTCACGTATTTGGCTCGGAAATGATTGAAAAGGACATGCGTATAAAAACAATGACATTCAAAAGTGAGGTTAGTTAATGATATTCAAAACGTAAGAACCCAGACCCTATTTATAACATTAACTAACGAGTACACACGTACAGCACACACTTACCACACAACCTTACGGGCAGAAATCCAGACCAATTCCTCCCCACCACGATCGAATTTCCACCCTTTCCGCTGCTTCTGCCGGCCAGGAAAAGCGATCCTCGTAAAAATAAACGAGAGCACAGCGCGCGCTTCCCGGTCCTCAACGAGCGTTGCTTAGCTGCGGCGGGCACGCGATAGCATCTGTCCCCGCGCATTATCGCGGGCGTGGCCGCGCGAGCGAGCGAGCGACGCGCGTGCGAGTCGAGGCGACGCGACGTGCTCCCGCACGGCAGACACGCGCCGATGAGGTCGCCTGGCGGGCGACGGTTTTATTATATTTGTATTGTAAGTCTCGTAAAGGGTAATAAACGGATTCGGTGGTATAACGGTCAGCGTACCGGACTGTTGTACCCGAGTTTGCGGATTCAAATCCGATCGAAGCCGTGGATTTTTAAGGGCGAAAACATTATTAGGCGCGCCTTCCTTCGAAGGGGAAGTAAAGCCGGCTGTCCCATGTAGTGGATTTACTGCATGTAAAAGATCCTCAAGCCTAAAAGAAGCCTCTGAGCAAAATTGAGATCCGCCTGTTTCGTCGCCCAAGATAATACCTCCTTTCTCCGCTAGGTGGTGGAAGGAGCGTAGCGAAATTTGCGTGGTTAGACGGAAGAGCAGACCTGATGGCCCGAGTCTCGCTACGTAAAATAAGGCATTAACTAATTTATTTATTTGGTCAAAAACAGTAAAAAAAAACTGTGTGACGTATGGGGAAGAAAATCATCTCCGCACTCTTTCTTCAGTTGGCCTCGACGCCGTTAGATCCCGAGGTTTCCTATTTTGAAGGTCTTACCAACGCGATTTTACTTTTCTATTCACTACCTACTTACGCCGTAAATACGTAATACAAATAGTATTGTAATGCTGTAGCGGAAAGTGCGAATTTTCCAACAGAAAAATCTCGCATTGTGAGACTATGGTATCGAAAAATTGGATAAATCTTTCTCTCACATGTTGTAAGTTACTTCCTAAAATATGTAGTGTAGTCGGAATCTCCATTTTAGAAGTCATTGATACCCTTAAATTGGCTCCTAACTCTGTCCGACTCTCCGTCTGTCTGTGGATAATTTGTATTTAACTATTGTATAGTTAAATACAGTCGGTCACCCAACGAGGAACCCGCGATGTCTCGAATTCACTTCACGTAGTTAACGAATTCGGCTAGAGACGCCGGTTTCGGGGTCGAGACCTTTCAGTAGAACCATCCCAGCGTTCCCCTGAATGACCGAGGGACACCACGAAAAACCTCGGTCAGGATCGCCGGCACGGGGACTGAACGCGGACTTCCAGATTGCGAAGTCAGCGCGTTACGCTTTGAGACACTTCGCTAGGTGGTGGGGCAGTTCTAGGCCTCAATTGAAGGGCCCGGGAAAAGATGGTGCTAACCAGAGCTTGATTTATAGAATTCTAGGTCCTGGAACGCGCCCCAAAATAATTATTAATTTAATAGAAATAGTTTACAACACAATTTAATAATCATCACATTTATTAACAATTAGTAACAAAGGTAGTACTGGCTCCATGTGAATGAAATGATTGCAAAGGAAATTTTTAAACTACGTGTGGGACTGAATTTTTTTCCATTGGCTTTTCATTTCATTCCAACCTTTTCATTGGCTTGTGAATCTCTTTAGCTGTGAAGAAAAGTTTGTGGAATTGTATAATCTCGTGAAACCGAAAAAATCGATAAAGTCCACAAACTGGAGGAGACCCGTTGAGACGCAGGGAATTTTTAGCGATTCCACCGCTAATTGTCGGAAAAAAATCGGTATCTGAGGTACGCTGCAAATACAAATATGTTTCGCAGTAGGAGGCTGTTTCCTCTCTCACTATATACTATAGCACTGTTTAAACGAGGACAGCTGACGGATAGTCGATAAGGTAGCGACTGGAGTTGTGTAAACTCCTGGGGACAGCGAAGAAGACAGTTCGTAAGACAGAGGACTGTACAGTCTCTCTTGGCCGGTGCGTTTCAAGTTTTAAGACAGGACAGGACAGGACAGGACAGGACAGGACAGGACAGGACAGGACAGGACAGGACAGGACAGGACAGGGCAGGGAAGGGCAGGGCAGGGCAGGGCAGGGCAGGGCAGGACGACAGTAGAAGCCGACGATAGTCAATTGCCACCATGGCAACGCGAAGCACAGTGCAGTGCAGTGCAGTGTGTTTCCATGGTGAAGTGCAGCGCAATACAATGCAGAAGACAGTCGTGTGTGGTCGTGTACTTGTAATCAGAAGCAGTACGTTTTAATTTAATTGTATGTGATTCCCAAGTTTTATCAAAAACTGATTAGTTGATTTAAAATACTATTTTCACTTGCACTTGTTATACTTATATAATTGTTATTCAAACATTTTTGTAGCAAATAACAAATGGGCAGGGGAGATACATTTTTCGAGTTCTAGATTAGTGGAAATGATTGAAAATAGATTGAAAGGAATACCTAGATTCTATAGATTTTATTACATGTGAGCGTTTTTTTTTCATTCAAAATTCAAGTAGTATACGACTTAGTGTAGGGATCACAGAATTTTGAAAATGTGCACAAAATTCACTTCTCCCCATAGTACGTCATACGCAGTTTTAACTGTTTTTCGACGTAAAATAAATAAAAATAAATAAACACTGAAAAAATGAAGCTCTGACGGAAAGTGAAATAACGCACAATAGTCCAGTAGAATGAAAGCAAAGCAATAGACGAATCGGCAATAATTGCTACAAAAGTTAAGTTTTTTAGCTATATTAATTATTATTTTTTCTTTAAGGCAAATAAATGATCCATTGAAATCAGACTGATGTATTATTTTATTTTAAATTCTCAATTGAGAGTAAAATTATTAACTGAATGAAAAGTATCTTGATTTTGTAATCCTGTTTACGTAATACTGATATACAAGCATGAACTTTCTACATTCAGCCTAGAAGGTTTAACAAACAAATATTCTCGTCTGTTAAAAGCGTTCTCCGTTAGTAAGCGAGAATTGTTAACTTATAGAGATTATGTTAATTTATTTCGCATTATTGCGAAATACAATAAATAACTGAATTATTTAATATCACAACACAAAACGAAAACAAGGAAAGAATTCATCATTCAAACATATTTCGGTCAATAAGCAAAGATGATTATGTAAGGGAGAATTTAGTAAGAAAATAAAAACCAAATTGTAATAAGTAGTGAAGAATATAATACATTATACAATTCTCGGTTATTTTATAGAAAAAAAATCTGGCAACCAGATACATATTTTCGTACTAAGCCACTATTCTGAAGCGGCGCCTTGTGCCGTTTCACCTTGCGAATGTACACCCCTTTCTGGATTTTAGAGGAAATGAGTTCGGAGACTAGGGAAGTTGCCCGTGCCCTTACGAGCGCCAGGCTGCCCAAGCGGACAAGTAGCTCGTGCGTGCGGGGTTTGGCGTGCCTGTCGTAAAGGAACCGCAGTATCGAAAACATGATCCTATTAGAAGTTCTAGGGCATTAAATTCTGCATTGAATGAGATAAGACGCATATCCGTAAACGATTTTCTCAGAATAGCACTTTCGAGTTTATGCCTTTTCCGTTTGCCGCTTAAATGACAAGTCGTTATTTTAATAACCTACAAAAATATTTAATTGGAAATACAACTTCCCTCACAATTTTCGTTTTCCCAGGTATGTGGTCACTCACATTATCTGTATTATTAATTCTCCATTGTATTCTATCCACCATAATACATTTTTCTATTTTCGTGATCCAACAGTAATTGAAGATAGTCTCTCAAAGGTCCTTGGTCTTAAAAGGGTTCTGAAATCTTAAACATCTACTCTATACTAGATTTTCAAGTACGATGACTCATTGTAACACGTCATGTCTGCTCAATTAGCGAACTCACGTAAGGTGTGTGTCCTCTGTCGTAATGAAAACAGGCTCACTTCGAGGTCTGTTGCGCGCACATCCCTTCCTCACACCTCCGTTGACATTCGGGATGTGTGGAGCTGGATACGATCTTCAATTGAATGGTTTATTTTAAAGTAGTATCAACAAAAGAGAGAACTTGTAACAATTTTATAAACCTTGCGGAGAAAAGGACAAGACAAGGAACACGGGCAATTTTAACGAGAACAAACAGCGTATTTATTTACAGGAGAAACATTTCATTGGCTTGGCCACAAAATGAAACAGCCACAAGCAGAAACTTTATATGACATTATTTAAAGCACATGAACTCAAAAATATAATAATGTGACGAAATTGCCTCTAATGTAAATATTACCGACGTGAGAGACGAGTCAAAAAAAATTACATATTTGACATTTTTGAAGAAAAAAAAGTACACAGCAATATGGCGTTTAAGACGTCGTATAGGGTACATTTACCATTACCCTTACCAAAAATGTAAAGAAAAAAGTTGGAGCCGTTTTTGAGAAAATATTTTTTTGGTTATTTTTCAAAATTGCAAATCTTGCACGAAAACTACTAAAAGTTCAACAGTTCAACAATCAATAAACAGTGAAGGTAAGAACAAGTTTCCATCCCTGAGACCTTCAAATTGAATTTCGTCTTTACAATGTGCACAATTCGAAATTCAATTCATGTCAGCCAACCCAT
The DNA here is from genome assembly GCA_011170035.1 of Teleogryllus occipitalis. Classification (NCBI taxonomy): domain Eukaryota; kingdom Metazoa; phylum Arthropoda; class Insecta; order Orthoptera; family Gryllidae; genus Teleogryllus; species Teleogryllus occipitalis. The sequence continues at coordinate 26,687 of BLKR01004098.1, read as the reverse complement.
AAAAAGTAGAATAGATACACACTGACTCGCCAGATGTTCCGGCACAATACAATCAGGATTGGATGGATCTAAGATGTATTACCATGCTGCTTTCTATTTATTATTACTAATTAATACTTTCCTGAGACTTCAAATATTGTCGACATATTTTCTCATCTGATTGCATGCTCGTTCAGAAATGTTTTGGCTATAACATTAGAGTAAGATATGATCAGAATATTTCAGTTATTCAAAATCCAACTAACACGTTCCTTTTATTTTTGAAACAATTTAAAAATTAAGCGTTCATTACATACAATGAACAACTGTAGGCAAATCTGAATGAACCTTCTAATATAAAATGTTCATTAAACACATTTTCTGTAACTCTCGAAACTAGTTTTTCGGCAATTTCATTTCTAGAAAGGTCTTCCAAGTTCTTAATATTTAAGAAAGGGGGGGGAAGGTCCATATTAAAACAACAAATTTTGAGACAGGCTGTCTGCCCAATCGTTCTTAAATTGTGAAAATGTCGAAAAAGTATTCTTAATGGAATCGAATTTCATGAAAAGAAAAAGGAATTTTCTGAGTACTCTTCAAGGAAAAATGAAGCGCATATATATAATTTTTCTATCCGTGGAGAACATCTTCAATATTTTAATGCTAGAAGAACGTTAAAAGTACTTCCAAATGTTGAACCAAATAGCTAGACCTTCAATATCAGAGGCAGAAATTTGATTTCCTTTTCTGACACTGTAATTCTTCTGAAGTCGAAAGTAATTTTGAAAGCTGGGTCTTGTTTCTTTGTTTCGACACGTGTCTCCGCCCCGAAATGTGTGGGTCCACTTGAGGCCAGAACTCGTCCGCCCTCAAACCTGGCCAAGGTTCCCAGTCACAGTCGGACCCGCTCAGGCCTGAGAGTCGCCATTTACTTTCCTACACACAAGAACTCACGACTAGATTTCGGATTTTTTGACCTTAGAACCTCTGATTTTTGTTTGTCTGAAGTAGGCTTCTGAAAGGAGGCAATTATGCGTTATTGGTAAGTTATTAAATAGGCAATATATTAAGAGATGACAATAACTTTTCAGAATAAATTTTATTTTATTTCGAGCTGCTTTATTGTCAATTTTATTATTAATATTATTTTATGTTTCATTGGCACTTTTATTTAAAGGCACTTTTTTATCACTCGAAAAATCATAGCAATGAAAAGCATAGTGTACGTTCTAAACTTAATCCTACCAGAAATATGCAGAGCATATCAAGGTCTTCTGATAATTACTACATATAGATGAAGTTTTGAAAAGCATAGTGTACGTTCTAAACTTAATCCTACCAGAAATATGCAGAGCATATCAAGGTCTTCTGGTAATTACTACATATAGATGATGTTTAATGAAAATAATATTTCCTTACCTGGTTGGAACATTGCTGACAAAAAATGACTTGCTCGTGCTTTGAAAAACAATCAATTTGCTTATTCAGTGTCGGAGAGGAGTGCTTTTCTCGGCATCCCCGAACTTGAATGTGTCACTCAATGAAACTGTTTCGCCAACTACGCGAACAAGAAGAATTAAATTGGTAGAACGGTTGCCCGAATTTTGTGGTACTTCAGATCCGTGTTATCTTCAATGTCAACTTGAAAGTACTTATACGATGTACTTACTACCCGACCAAGCTGAATTGTAATTAGAGAGGGTCACTAGAGAAAAACGTGTTTGCGATGAAGTTGCGAGCACGTAAATACGATAACAGAATTGTATCTCCTTGAGATGATTCGATAACAAAACAAGTTCGTAAATTGTTAAGATAACTAAGAAATTAGAAAAAAGTAATTATTAACCGACAAATGGACATTTTTAGTACGTAATGCTGAAATTGGGGTTTATAGACATTATAAATGTGGTTCTAAATAATGTAAAGTCATGGGAAGTGTTTATTATTAATTGCGAATGTGTACGTCAAAACAGTCAAACAGGAATTTGCCTTTTAGGTTTAGTTTTTCACTGACCCTACATGTAAAATTTGTCGTAGAACGTTTTAAAATACTTCTGTTAAATACGACACTGGTACGGATTTACAAAGCTTGTAATGACAGCTTTGTATTCTTTTAAAAGCAATTCTATTCGATAAAAATAGATATGTAATATTGGTATTTATTTGGAAACAAAACACACTTGTATTATTGAGATTTTAACATTGTGTTCTGTCTACAGAAAACCTAATGCAAGGGTTCTATTTGAAAATGCTGTTTTTCCCAGAAGGTCTTGCTCTTTGTAAACCCACACCAAGCTATTCAATTTCTTCGGAGATCCACGTGAGAATTATGCAGGTCAGTATATATTTAGTGCGCGGACATGGTTTGCCCAAATACAAAATATTTGAAAGCAAAAAGTCATATCAATCTCACGACACATTACACAGGCACGCACACGCGAACACGCGCACACAGCAAAAAAAAAAAAAAAGTTTGCAGCCCGTGCTTCTCTGTGTATTTCAACGCGCTAAATCCGAATCTGAAGTCAGAATTGCGCCACCACCTTCAAAAAATTTTTTAAATCGCGAAAAACCACCGTGAAATTGTAGTTGTAAATTTGAGGGTGTTTTTTGTGAGTTAAACTAGTGGTACTACAGAATGGCACAGACTTTCTCGAAGCTAATTTTTACTTTCTGGTATACATACGTATATACGAGAGTAATATACGTAATATGGAGAAAGTTATGTAATACTGCGGAAAAATGATTTTCAGGTTGTAACGGAAATACACGTTTTGGGGTCCCCTAATACCGAAAAAGTGTTGTTTTTTTTACGTCCGTCCGTCGTATGTGAACAAACCTAGTGTCTAAACCACACCTACGATCTTTCCCAAATGGAAGAAACCCCTGTCCATCTGGCTCTAGTTGAAGCATTGAAATCTTGAAAAACATTCTCTAAAATTGGGGGTAATTTACATGAAGCCCCCTGGCATTTTCAAACTTTTCTCCAAAAAAGGCTTCAAATTTTTTCTTTAAATTTTTTGAAAGAGTAAAATACACATAAAGTTGCATAGGTCGTATTTCCACGATTAACTCTGAATTTTCGAAAATTCCATAAGTTAGAATTTTTCCCAGTGTCTTCCTTCAACTATAAATTTGAAGATAGAGATTATTCCCACAAATGAAATTTGTTGTCCATAAATACCTCTTTCATTAAGGTCATGTAGATTTTTTTGAAAGTTTTAGTAGTTTTCGTGCAATAGTACATACAATGTTTGCAATTTTAAAAAATAACAAAAACAAGAAACATCATAAACGGCTCCAAATTTTTCTTTAAATTTTTGGTAGGGATAGTACCAAATGCACCCTATCCGGTGACATTAACACCATATTGCTCTATTCTTTGTTTCTTCTATCAAAAATTACAAAAATGTAATTTTTTTGACTTGTCTCTCACGTCGGAAACATTTACACTTGAGGCGATTTCTTCACTTTATTACATTTATGAGTAAATGTGCTGTAAATAATGTCAAATAAAGTTTCGCAAATTAAAAGAAAATATTTGGTGCTGTTCTTGAGAAATTTTTGAAAATGACTGGGGGTCTTCATGTAAAGTACCTCCAAATTTAAAAAAAAAAGTTTTTCAAAATCTCAAAGCTTCAAATCGAGCCAGATGGACAGGGGTTTATTCAATTTGGAAAAAAATCCTACGCAGGGTTTAGGCGCTACTAGTGCTTACACACGGACGTACGGACGTGTTGCTTTCAACTGGTTTTTGGGCCTCAAGGACTCACAAAACAGGGATTCTGACTACACCGCGTGTTAGAAGATTTTTTTCTTAATTTAGTAACTGCATTTATCCACTTTTTCTTTATCAGGATCCGGCAATGAATTTTTTTGTGCCGAAAATCCGCCGTTTTTCGCACAGCATTACATAACTTTCTCTGTACTACGTATATTACTCCGTATATACGTACGTGTACGAGAAAGTAAAAAAAAAGAACAGCGCAATTCTGGCTTCAGTTTCGGATTCAGCGCGTCAAAATGTATAGAGAAGCTTGTGTCAAGTCTTTGGGTTTGACAACTTTGTGTGTGTGTTATTAGTCATTATATATATATATATATATATATATATATATATATATTAGATAAATAAACTAGTAACTTATACAATTACGTTCGTTAATTAAAATTAATATTCGGTACACTATATTAGTTCTTTCAAAGCATACTTGTATTGCATTTTATAAACACCTTGTCTTTTTCAGATGTCTTAGCATCTCGATGTTAAAATTGAAGATGTAAAATAATCAAGGCAACGCATTAAAAACGACTGCCACACGTTAAGCAACATACAATATCCTTCACTGCAACTCATGCGTACGAATATAAAGGTATGCAAAGGATTATAAAGGTTAACAAACATTGGCAGCATTAGGAATCAATTATACTGAATCATATGAGTACTTTCAGTATGATAGAAAAATAGTTCATCCAAGACGCCTACTCTGGGAAGGCGAAATGGAGGAGAAAGAAAGTGAGTAAACCTAACAGCCTACTGCAGCGAAAACCACAAGACGTATCGGCTCAGCGGAAGTGGCTACCGTCGGAAGAGGTGGGGGCTCACGCTAAGGCTGAGGGAAACAGTCTCAACAACATTACACGTAGACCGATCATCTCTATTTTCAATGTCTATTACAGACTTTAACTTGAAACTCTCTACAGAATTCGTGTGTTACCAATGATTTAATTTGGGAGAACGTCACGTTCTCGATAAAATGCTAGATGATGTTTTTCCCTCCGATCTTTCATTTTTGTTTTTATCATCTCCCCGAGGAACAATTACAGAAAATCTCATTTAGAGCCTACAAAAAAGCTACTTAGTAGTTTTCCCTGATGTTGGAGACGTGGGTTGCAAACAACGTCTTTTAAGCTTCTAACATTGTCTTTCCATCATGGCAGAGACTCCTGTCCAAGTCTCTGGTACCCGGTATGCCATCTACAATGTCCTAAATGATAAAATCCCAATTCCTTTAGAAGCCTCATTTTTACGGCAAATTTTACAGCATCCACCTCATTAACTCAAAAATCATCTACCAGGAACTCCATTGGAAAAAGAGTATGAACAACACGAAAGAAAGAATACAATAAACTAGATGTGCTTAAAGGGCAACAAAATGTACTAATGTTATTCTAATTCGCATGACTCTCGCAAATGCGCGTTTGAATGGAAAACTACTTCCTATATTTAATTTCAGAATACGACGTTTCTTTGACTCCCATGAACTAGCTGACAATTCGTGGAAATTAAATATTTTGGAAAGCTAATTAATCTATACCCTCTTATGATTAGATCACAAATCTTAGAGTGTAAATAAAAGATAATTTCACTTATTTCATGGGAATCAATGATCTTTAATTCTAGATTTAGCATGAACAATCTGGCAACTTGCCTTACCTTGTAGTTCATGATTTTATGAAATTTACGTTTTTTGTAAGTATGCATGGACCTATTTCTCAACAACCAGAAGGAATTAAACTTGTCTGATTTTAAATATAAAGGATAATTAGGATGATCAAGCTCATACTGATCTCAATTGTTAAAAAGAAGTTGACTTATCGGCATATTCACCGGGAACAAAAATCTGCAGGATACGAATTGAATTTAATGTGTATGTAATGTACATGCTATGTAGTCTATTTCGAATCAACTGAAATGGCGATGTGATAACCTATCTGAATATGCAATAATCGGTTATTGATCTATGTAGTCAGCTTTTATATATTCTATAATGTGGGCTATGGTTAATGATTGTATGGCTTCAAATCAAGGAGCAGTGGAAGAAAGTATCAAAAAAAATAAAATAAAACGGTAGTTAGATTCAGTCTTTAATAATAATAATAATAATAATAATAATAATAATAATAATCCTTTTAGTTGTAAGTAATCAGTAAAGCCCGGACATTGTCGTAAATACCTAATTTGTTTCTTTGATTCTAACTTGTCACCTTTCACCATTATTTTTATTCATGAAATTGCTTCTGCATGTGTTTTATAGTGCCTAAAAATGACTATTTAAGGAATAACTGCCTATTTTGGCTTTCACAGCCTATCGGTGGCTATTTTGAACTTTCTAAGTTGTTTTAAAAATTTCGTTCTTTCAATTTTGGTTTTGATAACATCAAAGCTCACTACAGATCGCTGTTCGGTAGTGCGCCCTTGCGCGTGACCCAGCGGAACTGCCCTCGCGTCAGAATGGATGCGAATATGACACCGTGTCGTATACTCTTATCTATTTCGCCGAATTTCGTTAGGGTGATCGGGCAAATGGATTACTTTCATCACTCGTGAGTTATCTTACCTGTTCCTTACCAAGAACACAGCACAGCAACAATGGTAGACTCCGGGGAGAATTACAGCAGAGGCGGAGAATTGTTCCGCAGTAATTTTGTCCTGGTCTCGAAGTCTGATTCAGACCAGTTCAGTTTGTTTAGTGATCCTGTTCAGTGCACTTGCTACAATGCCGAAAAAAGTCATCAAGAAGTGCTTTGCTGAAAGAGTGGATTCGTGGAGAAGAACATTTTACAACAGACGAAAGTAATTTTTTGCCAGTATTGTGAAGACGTCAATTGTGAACACAAGAGCACGGCAACTCATGCCAAAAAATGCGGGGAAAATGAGAAAAACTGTTCAACCTTTTCTTGAACAAGTGCAGCCAGAAGATGAAAGCAAGAAAGAATTCAACAGTGATTTAGGCCGTGCGCTGATTGCAGCAAATATCCTAATTTCACAACTTGAAACTCCAACGTTTAACCAGTTCTTGAGAAAGTACACAAAATAAATAAAATTCCAAATGAATCAACTCTTCGTATTTTCGTTTTTGGTTGTCTGTCGATGAAACTACAGATTGCTGTTTGAGGCAGATTGCTGTTTGAGGCAGATTGCCAATGTTGTCGTGGGGAAACTGGACTGCCACGGTACTAGTACCCACATTTCATTTTGACTAAAGCATTAGAAGCTACTTCCCATTCTACAATTGCTCGAGTACTAGGAGAAGCTATACGTATCTTCTTTTCTGACGCAAATAATGAGAATGGAAATTTTTTATTTTTTCTAACTGATGCAGCAAGCTTAAATCTGCCTCAAGTTTGAAAGTTTTTTATCCGAATATGATACACACAAGCACGTGCCCTTCATCGTTTGTCAGAAGTTCGTCGGCATTTCCACGATGTAAACCATTTACTTTCCGCAGGGAAAAAGTATTTCTGAAAGCTCAGAGCAGAGTGGCAGCGTTTAAGACAGCTTTTCCCAATACTTCACGACCACCGCAACGTGTTGACAGATGGGGTTCCTGGCTCGAAGCCGCCACGTACTACGTGGATAACTTCAAAGAAATATCACATATATTTGGAGATTTTAACCACGACGCAGCAGTTGCCATTAAGGAAGCCAAGGAAGTGTTGTCGTCCCCAAATATCAAAAACCACCCTGCCTACATAAAAGCAAATTTTAGACATATATCACGCCCAAACCTATTACAAAACTAGAAACGAGAGGTCTTCTGCTGACAGACGCTATTGGCATCGTTGACAACTTAGAACAGACGCTGAAGGAAGTGGATGGAGAGGTAGGTAAAGTGGTTGAGTTAAAATTTACTAGCGTGTTTAATCGAAATCCAGACAGGGAAATAATGTCTAAAATAGCTTTCATTCTTTTGGGAATACCTGAAGAAATCTGTGTACAAATAAAATATATAGCATCAATGAAATACGGCCCTGTAGCTTCTTGTGGAGTGGAACATTTTCCCGTTATAAAGTAATTTTGACTGAAAGAAGGTCTTCGTTCATTATTGAAAACTTGGAAAAAATTTTAATTGTGCACTGTCACTCTGAGTTAAGAATAAAATTAATTTTGTTTTTAACGGTTTTCTTTCTGTTTTCAACAAACATGCCTATTTCCCTGCTTATTTCTAAGATTTTAGTGCCTATTTCTCTGCCTATTTTTAAGGCCTTTAGTGCCAATTTGCTTGCCTATTTTCAACTTTTTTGATGCCTAAATGTTCGAGCTCTAGTAATTAGGATATACAAGAAAATAAATTTCACCTAGAGTAAAAGTTTAGTTCATCGTTCTTTTAGTCAGCGTTGAAAATCATTGACCAGTGTAATATTAGCATACAGTAGGATCGCAAATAACAATTCACGCATGGTTCTAGCAGATCCCCAAGAGGGGATATCAGACGTAGCGATTCAACAAAATGAAATATTTACTTTTAGCAGTTTACAAGGTATATTTTCAAACTAATTTTCAAAAACCTAGAAACTATACAAAGTAGGTACTTAAATATTTTGAAAGCCCCTTAGTTTATTAGAAACAATCAAATTTCAGAAGAATTAAACATTTCTCTTTTAAAGACCTGGATAATATCCGTACTTTCTACTAAATTCTTTTCCAGTCTCTTTGCTTATTCTGTTCAAAATATTTTTAATCTTGGTAAATCAGCTAACCGTTATCTAAATATTCGTTCACGTTTTGCTAAAAACTTATTACAACCTCCTTAATTATCTCTTCTTTTTCTTCTTAAAAAGCTATAGTATTTGAAAAATTGTATAATTTACTATTACTTTGAAATGTCCTGCTAATACCTATTGTTTCAATTTATTATTATTATTATTATTATTATTATTATTATTATTATTATTATTATTAAAACTTATAAGTTATAATAGTGTTCTGAGGATACTTCTGTAAGTATTCCTTCGTACTTTCCGTTTGTTACTGTATTTACTGCAACACCTGGAAAGATATATTATCGAACAAGGATAAATAAATATTTTAAAAAACAAGTTATCTTTACAACCTGCACATTAAACACACTTCCTCAAAGTAGCGTTAGAAACCTGTAGTAGTTGGCTTATTCCGAAGTCCTTCAACTGATAGCGTGATTTTCTGTATTATGTGCAAAGATAGGGGATGTATCAAAAAGCGCAAGCAGTGGTTGCAATGGAAACCCGTGTTTAACAGCAATACGTACATCAATGCAACAAAATATGAAATTCTGTAGGCATAATGACATACTTTTGGTTATTTTAATACGAAATTAATTAAACAACCTCAGCCCTGCGAGTATCCCTTGCACGATTACACATAAAATCTCTAGGCGTGCAGAGAGCAGAGCATTCCTTTGCGCGATTTTAGACCCAGTTGAACTGAGTGAATTGGGAACCACCAATCTACCCAAAACTAATATTAATATATTCGAAAAGCTTCATAACATCTACGACTGCCGCCTAAGGCAGCGGTCACAGCGGAGCCGATTTTGTGCGAAATTTCGATCAGTCGACGTCGGACGGACAAAACCAAACGAAACAATTCTTCCGTCAGCAGATGTTTTCGGATGTCTTCGAAAGAAGTCGTTCGGGTTCACTACGACCGTTTGCGTTTGCCATCATGTGTTAAAATGAATCCAGCACATGGGTGAAAATCGTCCGACGTCGACCGACCGAAATTTCGTTCAAAATCGCTTCCACTATGAGCCGTTGGCTCAGTCTGGGAGGAAAAGACTTTCGCCGGCTGCGGCGCGACGAGACGCTGGATGGCCCGCTGAATGGCGCGTGGGCTCGGCGCGGCGCGGCGCGGCGCGGCGCGGTGCGGGGCGCCGCCTTCAACCGGCACTGTGTACACTGCGAGCGCGCAGTGTGATGTCATGCTCATATATGGGTGACATGAGCGCGCGCCGGCCGCCTCCGACCTTGGCACGAAAACGCCTTCCCGCCGGAGACGTCCCGAGACACACCCGCGCCCGACCCATCCCACGCATTCCCAATTCCCTCGCGAGTACGAACGTCCAGCAACGGCCCAACAATTTCCCTTCCTTCTTTTTATCGTCTTGTAATGTTTCAGGACACTTTGTTGTGAATGATTCAGCAAATAATTTGGTAGTCAATACTATCTTTCGCACTTTCCCGGTACTAAACAAATGTCACGGTCATTGATGTTCATTAATCGAAGAATAAATGGTTTCGTGTTCCTAGCATGTTTTCATAACTACGTATGCGTACGCATCCCAAAACAAGAGGGAGGGGTCTTATCCAAAAACTTTATAACTTTTTTACATTTTATTTTTTTCAACAATTTTCAGTCTATTTTTCGATTCTTGAAATGTATTTTTTTCAACGGTTGTGGGACTTGACCACATTTTTTCGGCTCAGTATCATACATTTTTCGACATTTTTAACTATTTTCGGTCGATTTAGAATTACAAATGTTAAAGGTCAAAAATAGAAAGATCATAACCCCAAAACATCATCAGCCAACCCCAAATATAATTCCACTTCAGGAGTAAAGTACTGTCACTACGGTAATATGTACATCATGAAATATATAACTAGAGCTCGGACAATGTCCTTTTTGCCTATTTTATTTCTTTGAATGTATTTTTAGGCAACTTACACCATTATCAATGTTTACCTCAGAAATGGCTTTTGCAAGGGTTTTAAAATGCCTATTTCAGAGATAATTGCCTAATCGAGCGTTAAGAGCCTATTTTCCGCATTTTTAATGTTTTTTGTTCACTATATTTTGTTTCCTTCAATAATTGTTTGAGAAATCACCGATGAGTATTTTTTTAACAAACAAGTAACAACCGTGTAAAATCTGCCAGGGTGTCCTCTGATCGAGACGCTCTATGTCTTGCGTTCTTGCCTGTAACGCGTAGTGCAGGAACACCTTTTAAAGACGTATGAGAATTTGACACAGTGCGGGTTACCTTATCTATTTCACCGAAACCCGCCGGGCGTTCCAGAGTACAGGAAATTGCTCTCATTTTTCCGATCTTCGCAATGATTAGTGAGCCATCTATTCCTTACCAAGAATACAAATATCTTCACACATAGCACTCCCGGCAACTTTCCGGTTTGAAAGGTAGCATTAAACAAGATAGAGGAGTTTTCTTCGATAATTTTGCATCGGTTTTGAAGTTTCGTGCATGCCAGATCAGTAAATTTGCTGTTCCTGTTAAGCGTGCTTGCTACAATGCCAACAGATCAAGTTTCAAGAAGTACATTGCTAAAAGAGTGGATTTATGGAGAAGATTCACGGTGGACTGGAAATGTATTTTATGCCAGTGTTGGGAAAAGATAGTAAACTGTGCAAAAAATACTTCTTACAACATAAAAACATAGCAACTCGTGCAAAAAATGCGAAAAAAGTGAGAAAAACTATTCAAAACTTCAACAAGAGCAGTCAAAAGATGAAGTCAAGAAAGAAATTCAACACAGACTTGTGCCATGCTGCAAACAATCCATTTTCAAAACGAAAATCGAACATTTAACCAATAAAATATACAAAAAAATAAAATTCCACACGAATAAACTCTAAGGGAATATTATCTAAATCTGCAATATGTTTTGACATTCCAAGGAATTTGATTTGTTTTTAGAGAATTATGTTCATCATTTATGTAGTACGTATAAATTTTAATATTATTCAACCATAATGCCCACCCCGCCTATTTTTAAGAGTTTACTTCCTAAGTACCTGCCTATTGTCAACTATAATACCTATTTCCCTTGCCAGTTTTTAAGTGCCTATTTGCCAGCCTATTTTCGACTTTTTTAGTTTCTACATGTCCGAGCTCTATATATAACACAAGCAAGTCATAATGAATGACACATTGTGTCAATACAAAAAAAATCAAAATGTATACAATCACAATTCAATAGGAGCTCCACCTCAAACTATATGTAAACTAGTGGTACTACAGAATGGCACAGACTTTCTCGTAGGAAAGTTTTCTGATTTCCTTGCTGTTGACTGGCTTTACGGTTTTGCTCCAACCTCTTGCCAGTTGGCATCTATCACCGCCTAAAGTACATTTTTTTGACATTTTCTCGATTTATCGGTTTCGTAATAGTAGAACCGCAAGATTAGTTACGAAAAGTAAACTTCGCCCTAAATAGTAATTTTCACTGAAAGATTTAGAGCCGTCTTTAGGTGAATAGCGTTTAAGCGGTACTGTAAATGCGAAATTCGAAGTTCTTTTTCACAAAAATGTTTGAGTTGTCGAAAAACGTCATCAGAAGTCATTTGAAGCACTTTCACTAACAAATGCAATGGTGTTTACAAATTGCTCGAAATGTGCATATGAACGGCATGAGATATATTTTAAAAAAATTACATTTTTGTAATTATTGAAAAAATTTACATTTTTGTAATTTTTGAAAAAAAAAGAATAGAGCATTATGTCGTTTATTTCATGTTATAAGGCATATTTAGCACTAACCGTACCAGAAGTTTAAAGAAAAATTGGAGCCGTTTCCGAGAATATTTTACTTTTGTTATTTTTTAATTCCACGCAATATTGCGCGAAAACTACTAAAAGTTTCAACAATATGTACATCGCCTTAATTGAACTAAATAGGATAACAAATTGTATTTGAAAGATAAATCACTCTTCAAATTTGAAGTTATACGAAGACACCGGAAAAAAATCCACACAATTAAACTTTTCGAAAATTCAGAGTTAAGCCTGAAAATCAGACCCATGCCACGCTTATAAGTAGAGTTTACGCTATTCTTACACTTTGATTTATTTAACGTTGCGCCTCATGGGGACATGGAAGGAGAGGGTTACATTGTTATCCTATTGGTAGCTCCAATACCAAAAATTTTAATCATAACGGAGCTTCCGATTGGATGAAGTGTCCCTCTCTGCGTTCCGCTCGTGGCCTTGAGGCGCCACGTTAAATAAATTGGAGTATGTAAGAAATTTAAAGAAAAAAAATTGGAGCCGGTTTTGAGAAAATTTTGAAAATGTCCCAGAGGCTTCATGTAAAGTACCCCGAAATTTTAAGACACGTTTTTCAAAAGCTCCGACTCAAGCCAGATGGACAGGGGTTTCTTCAATTTTGAAAAAAATCCTACGCATGGTTTAGGCGCTAGTGGTGTTCACAGACGGAATTTTTGAAAAACAAGACGAAGAAGAAGAAGAAGAAAAAAACAGGAAAACACTTTTTCGGTATTACATACTTTCCCCTATACTCCGTAGATACTTGGTACGTATACGAGAAAGTAAAAAGAGGAAAGTCTATTAGCGAGTGTGCATGTTTGTATGTAAGTTATTATTATGAATTACACAAGTTTACAGAAAGTAAACTTGTGTAATTTACGCATGGCGCATTATGAATTTCTACTTTCTCGCTACTGCTACCGCGGTAGAGATTACTTTCTCGATATTGCTATAGTGGTCGAGAGAAAGTTATGTAATGCTCCGTGAAAAAAATCGGCTAGTTTTCGTCAGAAAAAACTCATTACAGGGCCCTAGCCTAGAGAGAAAAAAGATGCTAAATTTAGAATAAAAGGGATCCTCTAACACGTATAGTCAGAATCCATGATTCGTGGGTCCTTGATAACGAAAAATCGATTGAAGGCAAAACGTCTGTCCGTCTGTGAACAACGCGACCGTCTAAACCGTTCAGCAGATTTTCTCCAAAATTGATATTCCCCAATCGAGCTGACTGATGTGGCCCCTTGAATTTGAAACCGATATTTTAATTTTTTTGGGGGGGGGGGTACTTTACATGAAGCCCCTGGGACATTTTCAAAAAAATGGCTCCATCGTGTTTTATTAAATTTTGCTGTTGGATAGTGTAAAGGACGTTTAAGAGAGAGGAGCAGAGCGGCGTCTTCCTACAACTAAAATATTAAAGGTACGATTTTTTCCCTTAATAAAATCTGTTCCTTAAAGATAGATTTTGAAATAAGGTCATGTACAATTTTTCGAAAATCTGAGTATTTTTCGCGTCATTTGGGGTGAAATATAACAATTTTTAATTTTTGCTTAAACAATTTTTTCTCAAAAACGGCTCCATCTTTGTTGATGAAGTTTTGTTGGCGCGTAGTCTGAAGGTAGATCTTGGTTGAAAAACCTAATTTTTCGAAAATTGAAAAAAATCAAATTATTTTCGGCGCCTTCCTACAACTACAATTACGAAGATACATTGTTTTCTTAATGAAATGTGTTCATCAAAAACAGATCTACAAATAGGGACGTTGAATTTTTTGAGAATTAATTTTTTTGTATAATTTGGCGACAGTCACCCGCTCCCAATTTACTGCGCTTCGTGGATGCAAAATGAAGGTGTTGCTAGGCAGTTGGTTACGTAAGTTAGAATTTGTATATTATTTCAGATTTCTTTGTTCATTTCTTCTTGAAGCTTTTTTTTTAAATTGGTTATTTAAGGTCGCATCAACATCTTAGGTCATTAGCGACCACTATTGCTGTTAACGGTATGGTAACTATGAGGATGAAACGATATGGTGATGATAAGGGGTGAAAGAACAAACACAAATACAACCATGCCCGAAGCGGGACTCGAACCCGCGACCCTTCGGTCCGAGATCACTACGACACTACTGCCTTAGCGATCTCGGCCACCCGGCCGTCTTTAAGCTTTTGTTATATGTTTTAAAATTAATATTTTAGGTTCTAAAATTAATCTTTTTGCGCCCTTTAATCGGAGTTAAATGTGAAAACGAATCCATGATTGTGCTTTGCGTAATAAGATGTGGGAATGAAAAGTAATGCGTGAAAAAAACGAATAATTTTGATTAATATAAAAATCTGTTTATTATATTTTCCTCTCCGTTTTCATTTTCTTGCTAGCGGTATGAACAATGCTAATTGGCAAAATGTATGTCCCATCAATACCTTCTGTTACTAGTAGTTCTGTTCTGTAGTAATACAAGGTCTCATGACAAGACATCATTGATAAGAGCCCAAAATTTATTGCTTATTTATCCTTGAAAATAGATTTTATTACATGTGAGTTTTTTTTTCATTCAAAATTCAAGTAGTATATGACTTAGTGTAGGGATCACAGAATTTTGAAAATGTGCACAGAATTCACTTCTCACCATAGCACGTCATACGCAGGTTTAACTGTTTTTTGACGTAAAATAAATAAGGTATTGATCTCATGCGAATTAGCGGTCATTGTTACTTATAACCTATTGTTGTAACGCCCCACTGATAATGTGATAATGACTGCTGCCTTTTTTTCGCGTTAATGTAAACCAATAATTTTATTTTCGGCTAAAATACGCATCATGCATCGTTATTACATTTATGTAGAACGTGAATTCACCGAATTTAATGGCAGAAAGCTGTTTTCGTTTAAGGATTTGAATTTTAAAAAATAAATGTATTTTTCACGCTTCGTTTCTTTCATAATTTTTCAAATGGTAGTTGAAGTGTAAGATAGAAACTGTCATATTATAATATTACATAGTCATAAACAATATCGCCAGAAAGTACGTGCTGTTGTAGCACCACTAGCACACATGGGTATGCACACAATTTTTTAAAAATTGTTGCGTCTTTTTCGCAACACGTTTCCAAGTCCTCCTTGGGCATTGAACATATCTGGAAAATTCCTCCATTTAGGATTTTTTAAATTGTATTTTTGTCTCGTCAGGTTGCAGTTTTTTTAATCTCTTTTGTCCCTTCGGCCAAGGACTCGGCACCGTTAATAAGCAGGGTTCCCAGACGATCACCCGTCCAGGAATCCGTGGTGTCTCGAGTTGCTTAACTTCCGTGACTAGTTAAGCAATCCGACAAACAACGCCAGCCTAGGTCAATATGGGGGACCAAAAACCAATATTTAAAAGGAAATGGCGATAAACTTACTTGATTTTTATCAAATTATTCGATAAGTTACAAAAAAATATTTTAACACTTTAATCATAAATATATGCGAAGTAGAAATCGACATTACGTTGTGCATCGCCGACTACACTCACGCAACTGTACTTTGGTTTTCGTAACATGGCGGATGACATTAGGTCATTTTTACACCTCCCACCTTATCTTTTTAATTCGCGAACGTCCTTCTCAATGGGGCTTATGGCCTTAAACATGCGGCTTATCACTGTCATAAAGATTCATTTTATAAGGCAGGAGGTGTAAAAATGACCTAACGTCATCCGCCACGTTACGAAAACCCAACTATGAAACCGATCAAAAACGATTCACAAATAAACGTTAAAAAGCTAGAAAGACGGTATAGTAATTCACAATGTTTCACCAAAGTACTAGTAAGAGCATTGAAAACAAGGAACATGCGTATTTGTACGTTTTCGCGCTTACTTCTTAAGAAGAAAAAGTATTGTAGTCGTTCGCCAGAAAACGGCGAATTTTCGACAGAAAAACCTCGTATTGCCGAGTCCTGGAACCGGAAAAAGGATAATTCCTTTTGCTATATATAATAAATTATTACCTCTAATACGTGATGTAGCCAGAAACCATGTTTTATGGGTCATTGATACCGAAAAATCGACTGACGGCAAAACGTCTGTCTGTCTTTCCATTCCAACGTCGGTCTGTCCGTTTAGGCTAGCGTCTAAAACATTCAGCAGATTTTCTTCAAAATTGATTTTCGTCGACCTATCTTCCCGAACTCAAGGCTTTGGGAGTTACAACCGTGTATTTTGAGTTTTGATAGTACTTTACATGAAGTCTCAAAAACATTTTCAATATTTTCTCAAAAATGGCACCATTTTTAAAAAATTAAAGTTTGTCCTCGGACAGCATAATGTCGCTTAACCCTAATCTGCCTGAATTATTTTGTGAAAAGTTTTCATTACACCATTTTATTAAAAAAAAAATTCACAAATTTTGAAATGCACATGGTGACACCTTTTAGGATGGTGGATGAGATGGAAAAGAACATGAAGTTCTAATTGCATTTCTCCAATTTTTTAAGGTGAAAGTTTGAACTATCTACAGCTTCGTACAGCGTGCCCTTACGGGCACGCTAGGGAGATAATGTTAAGATGATGCAGGTCCTAAGTTCGTTGAAATCCCTGTTTTTTCGAAAATTGCTACAGTGCAATTTTTGGGTGCGTCTTTCTATAACTACAATATTGAAGATAAAGGATTCCCCCCCCCCCTTTAAAGACATCTTGAAATAAAGTCATGTTCAATTTTTCGAAAATACGAGTAGTTTCAAAACTATAGGTAGTTTCGAACTATAGGTAATTTTAATTATTTTAAACATTTTTTCTCAAAAACCGCTCCAATTTTTAAAAAATTTTCTACTCGTATGCATCAAGAGTCGGTAAAATATATGGCGCTAGTCCCACTTTCGGACAACTCTCCGTATTTTAAAAATTGAAAGAAAGAAAAAAATCAAAGAACAAAATCGACGACTTGGATTTTTACCTTACAATTTTTTTTAAAACAAAACATCTAGTACATGCCGCGTAATTTGTGACAAATTTATGAAATTTCGACCTTTCTCTCTTGAAAAACCGCTATAATTTTTTTTCTTTAAATTTTCTCATCGTATGTATTAAGGAGCGGTAAAAAATATGGTCCTATTTTCGGTGAACTCTATTTTTGAAAGTAGCAAAAAGTTAACATTTCAAAACCCTTGGCCTCGCTCGTGGTACATAGCGAAGTCGCTAGCCTTTCACTACTGAGGTCCGGGTTCGATTCCCGTCGAATCTAATGTGAAATTCGTTCCAACAAAACGAGTTTGGCTGCTTCACAAGGGCTAGTCCAACCCTTGTGAAGTGTCCTAAACCCTGCCCCTATCCTTATTCCTTCCCAATTCTGGCCGCTGGGTAGTGACGCAGGAGGCGCGTACGCGGAGATGCTGCCTGGCGGTCCTCTTGACAACTGACTGCGACATGACAGAAAGGTAATAGAGGATTACTCCACAAGTGCGCAATGTAATGGAGGATTACTCCTCCGCGCAAAGCGCTCAACGCCCCTTAATGGGCTTGGAGACGCGTTGCATCAAAATAGTAGACGCAACAAATTTTAAAAAAATCAAAATTGAAGATTGCGAATTTTGCCTTAAAGTATGGTTGTAAAGAATTAGTTCTTTAAAAAAGTCATGTATAAAAAATTTTGAAATGTAATTTGAGTAAAATTTATGCAATTTCTAAAAGAACTCAAAAACGAAGCATTTTTTAAATTTAATTTTGCCTTCATATGTAAAAACGAGCGGTAAAAAATACGAGGCTTTTTTCCAATTGGCGTTCCCATTTTCGGGGAACTCTCAGCATTTTTTTTAAAATTTGGAGCATTTTTTTGAGAAAATCATGTGTTTAATATTGCCTCTATTTCACCCAAAATAACGCGAAATCTACTAATCGTTTGAAAAAATGTGCATGACATTAATTTAAGAACTGATTGTGAAGAGCAAATTTCATTTCAAGAAAAAATCCTCTATCTTGTTTTAAGAGGCCGAAAAAATTCAAACACTGCAATTTTCTACGATTCGGAGTTGACAATGAAAATCAGACCTAATTATCTTTTAAAGTGTATTGCATTCTATTATTACAAGAAAAGAAAGAAATTTAAAGAAAAAAATTCAAGCAGTTTTTGAGAAAAAAATTGAAAATGTCCCAGGGTCATGTAAAATATCCCCAAAATTTAAAGAACTTTTTCGAAATCACAAAGCTTCTAGTCGGGTCAGATCGACTGGGTAATATTCATTTTGGGAAAAATTCTACATGTAGTTTAGACGCTAGTGTCGTTCACAGACGGATAGATGTTTTGAAAAATTCGGTATCAGGGGGACTCCAAAATATTTATTTCCGGTGAAACCTCGAAAATTTTCCGCAGTTTTACGTAACTTCCTCTATATACCGTAATTACTCCGTATATACGTATGTAAACAAGAAAGTAAACATTGGTTGACGGCAAAACTATTGTCCGCCTGTGGCCAACACTCACGCCTAAACCTTTCAGACGATTTTCTTCACAACTGATATTCTCCGCTCGATTTGGCTGACGTCACGGACCCTTTAATTCGAAACGGATATTTTGGACTTTGAGACACTTTACATAAGGCCTAAAAATTTCAAAATTCTCAAAAATATCTCCATTTTTTTTTATTAAACGTTTTCCTCCGATAGCGCAAACGATGCTTAAAATGATGCAGATCACATTTGTACTGGAATATCTACATTTTCGAAAACTGAAAATGCTCATTCCCCCCCCCCCCGGGATTTCCATAACTACAATATTGCAGATACATTTTCCTCGATGAAATCTTTACATCAGAACAGAACATATAACAAGCCTATGTTCAATTTCTCGCAAATGTGAGTAGTTTTCAAGAAATTTTGCTTGCAATTTCGGCAATTTTAAAACAATTGTTTTCTCAAAAACGGTTTCAATTTTTTTAATATTATTTTCCTCAGAGCAAAGGACGCTTAAAAATGTACAGGTCTCTGTTTCGTTGTACGATCCGAATTTTCGAGAATTCCAAGTTACAAATACGAGGAAGTATATGCTATTATAGTACCGCTGGTTTATTATCTAAAGGAGGATTTCAATGGGTTATTTCCGCAATTATCAGCATTTGAGGAGCACAAGGTGACCTATTTTTTTTAGTTTACCTATTTTTGTTAGGGAAAACCCTGATATTTCTTATATTACATTAAAAAGTACTTTAGTCGTTGAATTAAAGACTATTATGGAAAGTGTACAATTTGAGCTATATTTTTCATTTTATTTGGCAAACAGTTAAGTGGGCGCGTCACGTTTTGAATATTAGCTCATTTGTAAACTTGTCTACTTTTCCAGAATTTGAACAAATTGCTAACATATACAACTCAAAATCACCGTAACCGATCTGAACTTACGTAGCAGAACTGGAGACTAGACATTAATAGTATTTCTGTACACGTATATTTCTACATTGTAGGAAAAAAATGTGCTGCATTCCAAAATTAAACCGCCCAAAATATTTACTATATTTACTTGAAAATATTTTCAATCAGATCACACGCGATGAATTATTCTAATGAGATGTTCAATTTTTTGGACAATCTAACAGTACCGAGTCAGTTTAACACAGTTAGTTAACAGGCATTTCACATCATTTTCCAGTAAATCTTCGCGCACATTGTTGATGGGAATGAAAATTAATCCCACAGATACTTCCATCTCATTCCGGCATTCAAATCGCCGTTAAGATGAGCGGAAATTTATAACGAAATTAGTAAAATCTTTTACAACGAATCTGTGTACGTTTCCGTCGAATGTAATAGATTTACCGCCGATTCAAACAGTTATAGCAATTAACACACCCAGAAATGTTGTGTTATTACTGCCGAGGTCGAAAGTTAAAAATCGAGACGCAGCATAGCGGAGCCGAGATTTTTAATTTAGACGAGGCAGTAATAAAACTAACATTTTGTGATATGTTCATCATTTTATCGGTCACCATAAAATCTCACAATTATGCGAAAATTTACATTACTGCGAAAGTAAACACGTTAATTCTGTTGCTGCGGCACGTTATTGTGGGGTATTGCTTGGATATATCTATATAGATATATAGTCTATATAGTGAAAGATGGATGAAAATAATTCTCCTGAACCTAAAGAAACGACGTTTGATTAGGAAATTGGCGCGTTGAATTCCAATGGCAACACCTTCAGATTGTCATTACTGACATACGTTACCGGAGTATTTTAATTTGGTGGAATGTGAGGAAAATGTGAGGTTAATTTACCTAATATACACTTTTCTAATTGTACTATTAATATTACAATTAATCATAATTATTTCCCGAACCAATGTGAATTACTTCTGAATTGTCGGAATCTGATTTGTTTTGTACATCGCCATGTTTTTTCCTTAAACATTTGACTTGCAATGAATCGACGGTTGTTTACGTTGCTAAGGATGTTCTATTTCTTAACATGCAGGTAGGTAATAGTGCACGTAACAAACATGCAGGGTTGCATGTCAACAGGGGTTAAAGCAAGTGACCGATAAAAGAAATTTACTGAATAATCATGTTGTAACATTATGAAAAGTAACGTTTCATTGCAAAATGTATATATTTGCTTTAATACAGTAAACCTCAGATGAATATTTCAGTTTCCTAGAAAACAGCCGATAACTTAACGAAATCACCAAGCGTCCAATTATCTCTAAAATGAAATGAAACTGTGTGGGGCCAAATCAATCTCAGGACTGAAAGTTTTCTAGGGTTAGAGGTGGCAAGGTCAAGGGATGGCGTTACCGCTATGGGACGGCATCCGCCTTGTCTGCCCGGTGACTCCAAGAGCGAGGAGCGGGAGGGAGAATGCATGCAGACGCCAGCGAAGCACGTGCGTGCCACAGAGGCCATGTCACTACACCTCCCTGGTGCGCACGCGCGCAACTGATGGTCCAATACCCAAGAACTTTCCCCCAACAATGTTTGCAGCGACGGCGTGATAATTTTAGGAAGACAGTGGGTAACTTTATTTACAAGTATTCAAAGATCACCAAAGAAACCTACTGTGATGTCACGACTTTCGACAGCAGTAAAAAAAATTCGAACTAATTTTTTAAAAGACATTTCCCATTCACCTGAAATGGATGACATGTTAATTATAGCCAAAGGCAAAACATCAATCTAACAGGTACCCAATAACTACGAAAAGACGATAATCCATTACTTCCCGAAAACTTGCAGATACGTGTAAGTGCCCCAAAAAAACTCTAGTACATTGACTAATGAACAATGGATTAAAAGCAACAAATTTGAAATCAGAATTTTAAAAAACTTCATATTGCTACCTGTTAAAAATGCTTAATCTACCCTCTCCTTTCGAAATTTTTGAAGTATGATGAAAACGTCATTTTGGTGTCCTCGCTATGCCAGAAACTTTCATGAGCTTTAAAGTAATGTGACTAGCAAGTGGCTAAATTTCAAAGTGAACTATTAAAATTATATTTAATACGCAACATAAAAAAATTAAAATGTTATTTTACTTCGTTGGATTTCAATGTCAAAATTCCCACATGGTCGTAAAGGGAAGAAGGGCTTAATGAGAAATTCGGGCTATCAGTGGGGCATAATTGCACTTGGATTTAAGAACTAAAAATTAGTTGACAAATAATACTGCTTATATTTACCTATTTTGTAAAAATATGTTTTTTTCTGCAAATCCTCACTTTCAACTGCTCACGTTTGCTATTTATTAGAAATTAGGTAATTCGCTAACAAAATTTAAACCAAGGACATCAAAGCATTGCATTACTGATAAATTTTTGAAGTAGTGCACTCTCACTGTCAGTATTTATTTGGCAAGTGCATTAC
Organism: Teleogryllus occipitalis; assembly: GCA_011170035.1. Taxonomy (NCBI): domain Eukaryota; kingdom Metazoa; phylum Arthropoda; class Insecta; order Orthoptera; family Gryllidae; genus Teleogryllus; species Teleogryllus occipitalis. Next base: position 4,615 of record BLKR01004098.1, on the reverse strand, counting down.
CCCTTCAGGAGTCGGCGTTTGCTGGACCTCTCACGCTGAGGTTATACACTTCTTTCAGATCACATTTTTAACTGAAAAAATAAACTGAACTCACCGATGACTGGAAAGCCTCCCTCGGGGTTCGTATAACTCCATTCATAACTGTAAATAAAATCTGAGTGTTCGAAAACACAAGAGATATACACACCAGCACACCGAAGCACGAGTTTCCTCGAAAACAAGACGTCCAACTCGCGGAACACAACGCGCTCTTCTGATCACCGCCATAACCATACCAACAGGTGGGTCAGTTGTGCCAACATACGTGGCAAAAATGTCCGTCAGATGAAAATATTTTTTCTAGTAATTTATTAATAGAAAATTTAAAAAGTATTTAACCTGCAGCTAACGTTTTAACACATGAATATTCATACAGATTATTGAACAAAAAAGGTGAAAATAAAAAAAACACATTATTCAACGAAAAAAATTTATTTCACCTAAAATTCTTCATGTGTCCATGGCTAAAATCCAATTTCCAGATTTTACGGATTTTAATGAAAAATGAACAGTATTCATCACAAGACTGAAAAGCACGCTCAATGCCAACAAAGTAATGAGGAAGCAACAGCAGAAAAAGAAATGAGGAAAACTTAATGCAAATGCTCACATAAACAGAATTAAAAATCAGCTATGAACATTATCAATAAACAAATACATACAAATTATGTGGGAATGCCCTTCTAGAGAATGAATTCAACAATAGTCAATGTTTATACATCCCTAGTTGCTAATACCAACTAGTTCAATGTTCAATCCATTAGCTGCAGACTCATTACAAAATAGCTTGCACCAATGCCAATGTTCTGGTTGAATAATTTTTAATATTCCAATCTTTTGAAATATCATCTACTTTACTGGTGGCCCTTGGCCTAAAAATGATTAACAACAATGTGTATATAGAAGATAATACATACCATCATTAGGGCCCCATTTCACTGCTAATACAAAACAAAGAATGAGCTCAGTTAGTCTCGATCTCTAATACAACAACTGCCATTCAAATTAGTAAGTCACAATCACTATTTGGTATTGAAATTTTGATAATAAAAATATAGGCATCATCAGTAATCAAAGAGTAATTACACTAAGAATCATAGTAAACCGATCAAATTTGTACAAACAGTTAACTCCCATTCTTTCACATAATGAAGATTAATCACTTCACACCAAAGTATATTTAAAACTCTTGACATTCTATGACGAATTAACCTGAAACAAAACATTTGATCATTTTATACACACACTCTGAAAAAGTGCAAGTGACAGCACATCAAGTTGGGCAAGAGCAACATAAACAATGCTAGTTTCGTTCTTTGATATCTCTAAACCTAGCAAAATGAACACAAATTGGGTATTTTTTGAGGTACACGTTGCCTAGAATTCTGTTCCAACAGTTGAAACAACCTTCAAAATTAGTTCCATCAACAGGTCAATATAAGTTTTTTCCTCAAAAATACAATATACAAAGATTAAAAACCAAACTAGGTCAGTAATTTACAACATTAAAAGTAATTAGAAACCATACAATCAAGGATATCTCAAAGATTTGAGCAGTAGAATCTATTTCAAAAAAACAACGAACAAAAGTAAATGAAAATGAATATTAAAAGAAAGCATACATAATGACAGGGTGAAAAAAGTAATAATATAAACATGAAGTGTGAATAGGTTTCCTTCAGAGTAACATTTATTGTCAATGTAAACAAAACCAAGATTTCTACTATTATTCAATGCACAAGAAAGGACATCAAAGAAATGAGAAAATTGGAAAGAACTATCCTTAATCATTTGGTTCATGTATTTTATTGCAACCACATGAAGAACATAATAATTATTTATATGACTTTACTCTTGGTACCAGTAAGAAAACACCGCTAAAGGGTAAATACCTCGTAAATCACAAAATACACAGCATTACAATACCTCCTGCAATGTACAGCAACGTCTCCTTCCCAACCCACAATTGCTTCAACAGTGCCTTAAATAGAACCGAACTCTACTGACTAACTTTGAAATAATGCACTCAAGTGTTCAACCACCTGTCAAAAACCTATTATCGAAGAACTCTCTCCACAGACACCTTGTTCACACATTCTACATCACAATTTTACCACACTGGTTAGGATTTAAGGGTCATTTGCTGTCATCACTGTGGTCACTTGCAACCCGTTCCCCCCGCTTCATGGATTTCAGAGCACGTTCCCGTAGTTGCTTCTCCAGCTCCTCTGTGTTCTCAGTCTCACTGACATCCGAGTCCTAGCACAAACAACCGAAGAAATTCAAGTGACAATCACGTTCATCAAGCTACCTATCCTTATTTATGTGCATTTATATTGCACTAATAAAATACTATCGACAGGGCCACGAACATAACCTCTCTAATGAAGATGACCTCACGTACCATAGCCATAAAAATAAATTTTGCCCAACTATTGCGATCACATAAACACACAAAACTCATGCTAAATGTTTCTACTTGAAGACTTTTATGTTACCAATGATGATTCTCCTAAAGTAAGTGATATTTAATTGTCATAGATACATACCTCACTTTCTTCAACTTTACGCTTCTTATGTTTCTTATGTTTTTTGTGTTTCTTGTGCTTTTTGTGTTTTTTCTCTTTCTTCTTTTTCTTGCCTTCTACTTCAGCTTCACTGTCCTAAAAAGAAACAAAAAAGTTTTTGGTCCAAATGAATACAATGAATAGTTTAGTCCTTTAGCACTTCCAAAAGCTTGACAAGATTTTAAAAGCCATTTATGAGGGGTTTTCCCTCTTGGGGATACTAAATGAGACAGGAAAAGTATATATGGAAAGCGAAATGACAGACTGCAAGCAAAAAATCCAAATTTGAGGCAGGCCATAAAATATGAAACTCAAATCTGGAGTATTCTGAATATTTCTCCTCCCAGATGTAACGCCCCGTAATGAGCGTTTCAATACCCTCCTAAAAACTACTTAATGCTAAACATCCCTTACATGCAACAAGTAAAAATAAATTATATAACTAAAAGAAGTAATAGTTTTTATTTCTCTTTTCATTAAACTTCGTGTTAATTAGAATCAGAATTAGTTAATGATGCCTGCACTTAACAAGAATGGAGACAATTTTTAAGTGAACCAAGGATGCACATGCAAGAAAATTTCTGGCAAGAAGCTGTGTACATGCTGTCATGAGCGTGGGTGACAGTCTTCTGTGCCAATTTAATTGGGATCTAGAATATACTATAGATCAGTTTGGAACATCTTCCTAATCAAATAGATTAAATTTATATACCACTGATGAACATATTTCCATGTATTGTAACAATTTACACAGCACGACTTGCTTATTTATTTATATTTTTTATTTAATTTGTTAGTATTTTGACAAATATTTATTTATACATATTTAGTCTAGGACTGAATAAATGGCAGCAAATTTCAGCAACTGTTGAAATTTTTTAAAAATTAGTATCAGCATTATTTTAAGTGGTTTTGTACATTTTATTTTATTCTGTTTTTTATTTGTGATGATTTGCTGTGATGTGTAATTTTGTGGTTTTGATTTGTGAGTTGGAGTTGGTTGTAGTGTGTTGATATTGTTGGTATGTGTAATGATTTTGCATTAGGCGATTTCCTGTTTAATAAATAAGTAAATAAATTATGTAACACTTGATTAACACCTCCCCCCTATTCCTTACCTTCCTCCCCAATCTTTAGGTTTATGTAAGTTATGGGCCACTCTCTTATCTCAGTAATATGAGATGTAAATGAAGAGCTTCAGATAGTAACAATTTAAGCCACACCAGCCACTGCAAGCCTCTTGTAAATGTTAACATTTTGATTTTTGTGATAGTGTAGTCAAGTCAAGAAAATCATAAGGGTATGCTATTTGATAATCTTTGCAGATTTTCTGAACAGGATGTTAACAACAAGATCATTCAAGCTCTTGAAGTTCAGTTGTTGAATCATGCAGTTGTAGGGATTCATAAATGGTTTTTAGTGGTCTTATGGACACTAAATTCAATACTTTGTTTGTGACAAGGTGTGAAAGTTCGAGAGTACCATTGCATTTTCCTTAATCTTTGAATTTTCAGAAGTTGGGGAACAGACACACCTTATTGGTATTTTGCTAGATATTTCAGATATCTAATGCATTATGGTGATATCTCATTATTTTAAAAATACTTTCTCCAAGAAATAACTTCAGTGCTAAGATGGTGATGAATTTGCAAATTTGATATTCTGAGCAGTTTCTTTTGAATAGAGCAGAAGTGACACCAGGGGTTTCTTGCAAGATACTGTGCGGGAGTGTTGCATTTATGCCCACCAAATTTAACTGAATTTCAAGAAGATGGCATCATTTTGAACTATTCCAAGTTAGGATGTTTCTGGGCAGAAAATGCATAACAGATTATAGGTTTTAAAAGTTACTGAAGCACAAAGAAAACCACATTGTTTTATGATATAAACTAAAACATTAATAGCACTTAGATGATAAACAGGAAAACTTATGGAGAGAAGAGGAGGAAGTGAGGGAGGAGGGGAGGGAGGGGAAGGGATGAAGAGGGGAGGGGGTGAAGAGGGGAGGG